>BLSH010207307.1:848105-874027 GCA_018402905.1 Glandirana rugosa
GTAGTGTAGTCTCAGGGGGACGTAGTGTGATCTCGGGGGACGTAGTGGCTCTAGTGTGATGCAGGGGGACTCTGATGTGATGCAGGGGGACTCTGATGTGATGCAGGGGGACTCTGATGTGATGGAGGGGGACTCTGATGTGATGCAGGGGGCTCTGATGTAATGGATGGGGCTCTGATGTGGTGCAGGGGTACTCTGATGTGATGCAGGGGGGCTCTGATGTGATGCAGGGGGACTCTGATGTAAAGGAGGGGGATCTGATGTGATGGAGGGAGCTGTTATGTGATGGGGGCTCGGATGTGATGGGGGGCTCTGATGTGATGGGGAGGGCTCTGATGTGATGGGGAGGGCTCTGATGTGATGGGGGGCTGGGGTTCTGATGTGATAGGGGGAGCTCTGATGTGAAATGGGGGCTCTGATGTGAAATGGGGACTCTGTCCATTGGTCTACTGACTGACAATATCCACTAAGGTGGGCTAAGTTTAGATTTTTGCAGCGTCATTTGTTTTATTCTTTCTCTAAATTTTCCCTAATATTAAGTTTGGCCTTACTGGTTCATTTCTTATATAAGGACGCTGAACCCCCAGAGATCTTTGATCTTTCTCATATTATTCAGGTAGGTCTCCACTCCTCAGAGGTTGTCTGCTCCGTTTTACACCATGTCCCTGGGTAAAAGTGCTCACTGTGTCACCATGTGTAGGTAATTCAGTAAACTCCGGTGCCCGCCAAGGCCCATCCTTGGCACTCTGAGTTTCCAGTTTCACCTACACAGAGTGACGGGGCAAGCACACTGTAAAAGCAGCAAATGGTAATGGGGGGGCCCAGGTCAGCTTTTGCATCGAGGCCCACAAGCTTCAAGCTACGCCTCTGAATCAGCCCCATAATGAAAAATCAGTTGTGTATCTTGCCTGTGCTAAAAAACGTCATTGAAGTATACAGCACATGTGTAGTACACCTCGTCCTTATGTTCAGTTGCTGATCCCCTCAAAAGAACAGTCAGGAGTTGCTTTGTAATTACAGCAGCAATTACAGTAGCTACTGTGAAAAACATATCTTATTACATAGTGTTTATAAGGCCTTTATCACATGGGCACGTTACCTACTGGAAAGCCCAGGTGCTGCATATAGTTGCCCACAGACAGGGATGGCTGTGCGTGTCTGGACTTTGGTATATGCCGCTGCTTACATAAACATGAGTATAGTATAAGGGAATATGCAAAAACAGTAACATTTCTGTTATTGGTTACACCCATCTGCTATAGAGCAGGGTTAGGGAACAGTGGCGGCTTTTAGGATGGGGGGGCGCCAGGCCCCGCCCTTCCTTTTTGACCCCGCCTATTTCTCATAAGCCCCACCCCTTATAGAATTCACCCACTCCGCCCCCCTGTATTCCACATATTGTGTCAGGATTACACAGCTCAGCATCACAGGACACGGTATACAGCTTAGCATCACAGGACACAGCATACAGCTCAGCATCACAGGACACAGTATACAGCTCAGTATCACAGGACACAGTATACAGCTCAGCATCACAGGACACAGTATACAGCCCAGCATCACTGGACACAGTATATAGCTTAGCATCACAGGACCCAGTATACATCACAGGGTACAGTATACAGCTCAGCATCACAGAACACAGTATACAGCTCAGCATCACAGGACACAGTATACAGCTCAGAATCACAGGACATAGTATACAGCTCAGCATCACAGGACACAGTATAGAGCTCAGCATCACAGGACACAGTATACAGCTCAGCATCACAGGACACATTGTACAGCCCCAGCATCAAAGGTAGGGGTAGATAGCAGCCAGTATCACAGGTGGGGTAAATTGCAGCCAATAACACGGATGGGGTTAAATTGCAGCCAATATCACAGGTGGGGGTAAATTGCAGCCAGTATCACAGGTGGGGGACATTGCAGCCAATATCACAGGTGGGGGTAAATCGCAGCCAATATCACAGGTGGGGTAAATTGCAGCCAATATTACAGGTGGGGGTACATTGCAGCCAATATCACAGGTGGGGTAAATTGCAGCCAATATCACAGGTGGGGTAAATTGCAGCCAATATCACAGGAGGGGGTAAATTGCGGCCAATATCACAGCTGGGGGTACATTGCAGCCAATATCACAGGTAGGGTAAATTGCAGCCAATATTACAGGTGGGGGTACATTGCAGACAATATCACAGGTGGGGTAAATTGCAGCCAATATCACAGCTGGGATAAATTGCAGACACCCCCCCCGAAGTCGGGACAAAGTGAATGGCCGCATTAATGGGGGGGGGGGTGGGCGGTCACGGACTGATGCTATGTATGAATCTATCCATGGCATAGAGGGGTGACAGGAGAGAGGGGGTGGCACCCGTGCTCCCTGATGGACGGGCCGCCACTGGTAGGCAACCTTTTGAGTGCAGTGTGCCAAAAAATGTTTTCAAAGAGACTGGGAGTGTCGGTTATATTAAGAAAATGTCAACTTCACTCTCCCAAACACGAAAAGGAGTTTTTATAAAGTAAATGCTGTAAAGTACTTGAATAATAGTAATAAATGAACATTGAGCTTTCAAAGATCAATGGTAAGTTGTAAATAAGATGGTAACTTCCCTTGTTCCAGAAGACGTGTGCTGTAAGGTAAGTACGGTGAGGTTGAAATTATATGCCAACACTTCTGCGAAACATACAGTTGGAGATGAAGTGTGAGTTGATGGCAGTCATTATAATAAAGTTCTCTCAGATAACCCCAATTGCTGCACCTTCACACCTCAGATCAGCACAATTTCTGCACCTTCATACCTCACCTATTTCTCATAAGCCCCACCCCTTATAGAATTCACCCACTCCGCCCCCTGTATTCCACATATTGTGTCAGGAGTACACAGCTCAGCATCACAGGACACGGTATACAGCTCAGCATCACGGGACACAGTATACAGCTCAGTATCACAGGACACAGTATACAGCCCAGCATCACTGGACACAGTATACAGCTCAGCATCACAGGACCCAGTATACATCACAGGGTACAGTATACAGCTCAGCATCACAGGACACAGTATACAGCTCAGCATCACAGGACACAGTATACAGCCCAGCATCACAGGACACAGTATACAGCTCAGCATCACAGGATACAGTATACAGCACAGCATCACAGGGCACAGTATACAGCTCAGCATCACAGGACACAGTATACAGCTCAGCATCACAGGACACAGTATACAGCTCAGCATTACAGGACACAGTATAGAGCTCAGCATCACAGGACACAGTATAGAGCTCAGCATCACAGGACACAGTATACAGCTCAGCATCACAGGACACAGTATACAGCTCAGCATCACAGGACACATTGTCCAGCCCCCAGCATCAAAGGTAGGGGTAGATAGCAGCCAGTATCACAGGTGGGGTAAATTGCAGCCAATAACACGGGTGGGGTTAAATTGCAGCCAATATCACAGGTGGGGGTAAATTGCAGCCAATATCACAGGTGGGGTAAATTGCAGCCAATATTACAGGTGGGGGTACATTGCAGCCAATATCACAGGTGGGATAAATTGCAGCCAATATCACAGGCGGGGGTACATTGCAGCCAATATCACAGGTGGGGTAAATTGCAGCCAATATCACAGGTGGGGGTAAATTGCGGCCAATATCACAGCTGGGGGTACATTGCAGCCAATATCACAGGTGGGGTAAATTGCAGCTAATATTACAGGTGGGGGTACATTGCAGTCAATATTACAGGTGGGGTAAATTGCAGCCAATATCACAGCTGGGATAAATTGCCGCCCCCCCCCTGAAGTCGGGACAAAGTGAATGGCCGCATTAATGGGGGAGGGGGGGTGGGTGGTCACGGACTGATGCTATGTATGAATCTATCCATGGCATAGAGGGGTGACATGAGAGAGGGGGTGGCACCCGTGCTCCCTGATGGACAGGCCGCCACTGGTAGGCAACCTTTTGAGTACAGTGTGCCAAAAAATGTTTTCAAAGAGACTGAGAGTGTCGGTTATATTAAGAAAATGTCAACTTCACTCTCCCAAACACGAAAAGGAGTTTTTATAAAGTAAATGCTGTAAAGTACTTGAATAATAGTAATAAATGAACATTGAGCTTTCAAAGATCAATGGTAAGTTGTAAATAAGATGGTAACTTCCCTTGTTCCAGAAGACGTGTGCTGTAAGGTAAGTACGGTGAGGTTGAAATTATATGCCAACACTTCTGCGAAACATACAGTTGGAAATGAAGTGTGAGTTGATGGCAGTCATTATAATAAAGTTCTCTCAGATAACCCCAATTGCTGCACCTTCACACCTCAGATCAGCACAATTTCTGCACCTTTATACCTCAGATTTGTCCCATTCCCTGCAACTTCACAACTGAGATTAGCCCAATGTCTGCACCTTCATACCTCAGATCAGTTCCTGGACTTTCACCCCTCAGATCAGCCCAATGTCTACACCTTCATACCTCAGATCACTTCCTGCACTTTCACACCTCCTGGTGCTTTTCATGGTGGCTTACCCTGCGTCTCCTCCTCTTCGGCGGCCAATAGGATCGCTTCTCCTCCCGGCCAATTGGGTGACGGGTCTCAGGACCCACTTCTTGATTGGCCAGGAGGAGAATCAGGAAGACAATAGCAAATATTAATTCACTATTGTCACACAACTGGGTGGGCTTGAGGCGCAGTGCTCTAAACCCCGAGCCCACCCTTTTTTGAAGCCTATTAGAGCCTCTGGCTCTAATCACGTGCTTCTAAAAAACCCCCATTGGAATCCATGCGTCCAGCACCCCGCATGTAGATTAGGAGGCCAGATGCATGGATTAGGGGGGGCGGCGCCCCTGCGCCCTGCACTGCCTCAGATTAGCCCCAAGTGCTATAGTTTCACACTTCAGAATACCCCAATTCCTGCACCTTCATGCCCCAGATCAGCTCCAATTTCTTCACCTTCACACCTCAGATTAGTCTCAAATTCCTCCAACTTAATACCTCAGAGCAGTCCCAATTCCTGCGCCATCACACCTCAGGTCAGCTCAATTCCTGAACCATCACACCTCAGATCAGTCCCACTTCCTGCACCATCACACCTCAGGTCAGCTCAATTCTTGCACCTTCACACCTCAGAGTAGCCCCAATTCCTATACTTTCACACCTCAGATCACCCCAATTCCTGCACCTTCGCACCCAAGATCAGCTTCCATTTCTGCACCTTCACACCCCAGATTAGCTCCAATTCCTGCACCTTTAGACCCCAGATCAGCTCCAATTCCTGCATCATCATACCTCAGATCACCCCAATTCCTGCACCTCAATTCCACATCTTCAGATTGCTTTACCTCTTTGCAAATCTGTTTCACCATGGTACCCCTCTGCTTATCTGCCCCACCACTGTCACCCCCTTTTCTTCTGTCCCACCACTGTAACACCCTTCTCATCTGTCCCTCCACTGTATCCCCATGCTCTTCTGTCCCACCAAAGTATCATCACTGTAACCCCCTTCTCATCTGTCCCACCACTGTAACCCCCTGCACATCTGCCCTACTTTATCCCCTTTCTCATCTGCCCCACCAATGTATGTCCTGCACATCTTTCTCACTACTGTACCCCCCCTGCATATCTAACCCATGACTGTACCCCCCCACTCATCTGCCCCACTGCTGTATCCGCTTTCTCATCTACCCCGCCACTGTGCCCCCCTGCTGTACCCCCTTTCTCATCTGCCCCACCACTGTACCCCCTGCTCATTTGTATTATGAGTGATATGTAGAGCAGTGTAGGGAAGTGGAGGTGAGACATAGCAACCTGTCCTGCTAGACTCATCCCTGCTAATCCACCTCTCGCATCCAGCCCAGGTGCTTGTATGTGATGTCACATACAAGCATTTGGAGTGGATGCGCATTGATGAACTAAGGTCTGGGGAGTTTTCTGAAAGCAGTGGGCCTGGCTGCAAGATCATAAGTTGGGTCCTCCCAGCTGAGTGCATTGCGCCGCAGCAAAATATGGGTGTGGTTTTCATTGCATGGTTTAAAGTCTAGCAAAGTGCAGGGGTTCAGTAGTAAGTGAGGCAGAGTTCAGGGGTAAGGATTAAGTGAGGCAGCGTTCAGGGTTCAGGAGTAAGTGAGGTAGAGTTCAGGGGTAAGGATTAAGTGAGGCAGCGTTCAGGGTTCAGGAGTAAGTGAGGTAGAGTTCAGGGGTCAGGCTTAAGTGAGGCAGAGTTCAGGGGCCAGGGAGAAGTGAGGGAAAATTCAGGGGTCAGTAGTAAGTGAGGCAGAGATCAGGGGTCAGGAGTAAGTGAGGCAGAGATCAGGGGTCAGGAGTAAGTGAGGCAGAGATCAGGGGTCAGGAGTACATGAGGCAAAGATCAGGAGTAAGTGAGGTAGAGTTCAGGGTTCAGGGGTAAGTGAAGCAGAGTTCAGGGCCAGGAGTAAGTGAGGCAGAGTTCAGGGGCCAGGAGTAAGTGAGGCAGAGTTCAGGGGTCAGGAGTAAGTGAGTCAGAGTTCAGGGGTCAGTAGTAAGTGAGGCAGAGATCAGGGGTCAGGAGTAAGTGAGGCAGAGATCAGGGGTCAGAAGAAAGTGAGGCGCAGTTCAGGGGTCAGGAGTAAGTGAGGCAGAGATCAGGAGTAAGTGAAGAAGAGATCAGGGGTCAGGAGTAAGTGAGGCGGAGTTCAGGGGTCAGGAGTAAGTGCAGCAGAGTTCAGAGGTCAGGAGTAAGTGGGGCAGAGTTCAGGGGCCAAGAGTAAGTGAGGCAGAGTTCAGGGGCCAGGAGTAAGTGAGGCAGAGTTCAGGGGTCAGGAGTAAGTGAGGCAGAGATCAGGGGTCAGGAGTAAGTGAGGCAAAGCAACTTGACAAGTAAAAAGTTTTTGTTTTTTAAAACAAAACTTGTTCCTATTTAACCCCTTGTTAACCCATAGTTTACGCTACTCGGCCTAATTAACTTCTTCTTCTATAAAGCTATAATATTCCCATTGATATATATTTTTTTTTTTGTTCATGAACTTTATCCTAATCATTATGTTTAAACTTTTTTTTTCATTTTGTTTGTTAATCTTTTGTAGTGTCACATTAAAAATGTGCAAAATTGATAAAATACTTTGCAATAACATTAGTGCCATTTTAAACAGGACAAATTATAGAATAAAATGTATATTTTTACTTACAGTAATACTATTTTTTTAAATAAAAACAATTATTAAGTGTATAGTGTGTTTATCCCCACTAATTAGTTGCCCCAGTAGAATGCTCCCATAAATTAGATGCCCCAATCACTTTGCCCCATAGATTTGTTGCCCCATCGCAGTGCCCCCATAGATTAATTGCACTCATCACAGTACCCCATACATCAGTTGCCCCATCACAGTGCCCTCATAGATTAGTTGCCCCATCAGAGTGCTCCCATACATCAATAGCCCTCATCACAGTACCCCCATAGATTTGATGCCCCATCGTATCCCTATAGATCAGTTGCCCCATCACAGTGCTCTCATAGATTAGTTGCCCCATCACAGTACCTTCATAAATCAGTTGCCCCCACCCAGTGCCCTCATAGATTAGTTGCCCCTTCGCAGTGCCCTCATAGATTATTTCCCCCATCAGAGTGCACCCATAGATCGATTGCCCCCATCACAGTGCCCCCAAAGATTATGTAGCCTTGCCCCCATAGGTGTTGCTGGAAGTAGTGGTTCACCTGTCATTCTGCCTTCAGTCACATTGTTTCCTCACAGCTGGAGTCAAGAAAAACAAGCCGGTATTTTGTTCTTTTTGTTTTATTAGGGGATTTAACTTGGATGGGGTAAGGGATGTTTATGGGATGTCCAGCAGATCAAACAGTTCTTGAACGGGACCATCTATTTACACTCTTGTACATACATGTCTTCTTTTCTTCCAGCACACCACTTTCTCTCAGTTAACTCCTCTTCCTCCAGCACAACACTTCTCTGGCCTAGCTAGCACATGGTGAGGCCTGCTCTCTATTTAGCCCGGCCTCAGCGAACTGCCCATTACAGGCAGGGGCCGCAGGCCCCTTTAGTGTAGCAAAAAGTGAAAGTGTGCTAGCTAGCCTAGGTGGACTACTGCTCCCAGTCCATACTCTTCGAGTCCTACCAACCCAACTTCGCTGCCCAGTGACACCACAGTCCCAACTGGCTCTTGCACCCTTCTCAGACTGTCTCTCAACCAAATCTGCTCCAGTGTGCCTCTTCCAGCTTCCCAGGGTGTGTTTCACTCACCGACACCTGACAACAACTCATAGTTCCTTTCCTGGAGACCTTCCTGGCAGTACTCTCTCCCGCTGTCCTCTACTTGCTCTCTCTCTTGTGCTTCTGTTCCAGGATCTCTCCAATCCTCCTGGATGCACCCGAGCCCCAGGCCGAGGTCACCCCCCCCAGACTGGGGGCTCCATCAAGGCCCCGACAGCCTCAATACTCCATCTTCATCTCTTCCATCCGAACTCTCCTCCCTGGCTGGGCTGACCCCAAGTATTTGAGAAGGACTGCCCCTTGCCAATTCAGGTTGGTGATTGGTCAGGCCTTCCCCAAACACCCCAGACAGTACCGCCCCTCTTCCACATCCTTTCTTCTAGAACCCTCTAGAAGCAAAGGGGAGGTAACCAAGAGGTGCCACTGCCTGTGAGCCACCAACCACTCCCTAGCCACTCCCTTGCCCAGAATGAAAACAATCAGGCCTGACTAAATTTATCTCACCTAAAAAACCCCTAATATTAAGCACCTACCTAAAAGTAGAGGGCTCTACAAATAGTTGCCTCCAGAGTGCCTCATGGATCAGCTGTCCAACCACAGTACATCCATAGATTAGTTGCCCCATCATAGTGCTCACTGTTTTTGTAGGAGAAGTTTTCTGTAGCCTGCAAGCAGGCTGTGGTGATCGCCTGACCTGGGGGACAGGCTGATGTGGGGGGATTTTACTGGGGAACATACAGACCTGGTATGAAGGTGGGTAATATGTGATGAAGAAGAGTGCAGGGAGTATACACAATCACACTTGTATTGTGCGGGCCAGCTCTGGGGTTTACTTCTGACCTACAGTGCCTTAAAAAAGTATTTATACCCCTTGAAATTTTCCACAGTTTGTCATGTTACAACCAAAAACATTAATTAATTTTATTGGGCTTTTATGTGATAGACCAACACAAAGTGGCACATAATTGTGAAGTGAAAGGAAAATGATAAATGTTTTTCAAATTTTTTTACAAATAAATATGTGAAAAGTGTGGTGTGCATTTGTATTCAGCCCCCCGAGTCAATACTTTGTAGAACCCCCTTTTTACTGCAATTACAGCTGCAAGTATTTTTGGGGATGTCTCTACCAGCTTTGCACACCTAGAGACAACGCTGTATCTTGGCCTAGGTCAACAAGGCCCAGGCCTAGGGCGGCACTTTGCAGGGGGGCAGCACGAAAAAAGTCCCCGCCGGCTTGCACTTTTAGTTCTGCCGGTATGTTAATACAGGCAGGGCCGCCATCAGAGGGGGGCAGCCCATACATATGGGGGGGGGGGTCCAGGCGTCCCAAAGGGCCCACGCGGCAGACCCCAACCAATGAGTTGTTGTGCGGGCAGCCGGCATTCCACAACTGTGGGGGGCACGAGTTTAGTCAGGCCTAGGGCAGCACAAAACCTAAATACACCACTGCCTAGAGAGTGACATTTTTGCCCATTCTTCTTTGCAAAATAGCTCAAGCTCTGTCAGATTGGATGCGGAGCATCTGTAAACAGCAATTTTCAAGTCTTTCCACAGATTCTCAATTGGATTTAGGTCTGGACTTTGACTGGGCTATTCTAACACATGAATATGCTTTGATCTAAACCATGCTATTGCAGCTCTGGCTGTATGTTTAGGGTCGTTGTCCTGCTGGAAGGTAAACCTCCACCCCAGCCTCAAGTCTTTTGCAGATTCTAACAGGTTTTCTTCTAAGATTGCCTTGTATTTGGCTCCATCCATCTTCCCATCATCTCTGACCAGCTTCCCTGTCCCTGCTGAATAAAAGCATCCCCACAACATGATACTGCCACCACCATGTTTCATGCTGGGATGGTGTGTTCAGGGTGATGTGCAGTATTAGTTTTCCACCACACATAGCATTTTGCTTTTAGGCCAAAAAGTTCAATTTGGTCTCATCTGACCACAGTACCTTCTTCCACATGTTTGCTGTGTCCCCCACACGGCTTCTCACAAGCTGCAAATGGGACTTCTTATGGCTTTCTTTGAACAATGGCTTTTTTCTTGCCACTCTTCCATACAGGCCAGATTTGTGGAGTTCACGATTAATAGTTGTCCTGTGGACAGATTCTCCCACCTGAGCTGTGGATCTCTGCAGCTCCAGAGTTACCATTGGCCTCTTGACTGCTTTTCTGATTAATGCTCTCCTTGTCCAGCCTATCAGTTTAGGTGGATGGCCATGTCTTGGTAGGTTTGCAGTTGTGCTGTACTCTTTCCATTTTCAGGTGATGGATTGAACAGTGTTCTGTGAGATGTTCAAAGCTTATTTTATTTATAACCTAACCCTGCCCCTGCTTTAAATGTCTCCACAACTTTATCCATGACCTGTCTGGCGTGTTCCTTGGCCTTCACGATGCTGTTTATTCACTAAGGTTTTCTAACAAACCTCTGAGGGTTTCACAGGACAGCTGTACAGTATTTATACTGAGATTAAATTACACACAGGTGGACTCTATTTACTAATTAGGTGACTTCTGAAGGCAATTGGTTCCACTAGATTTTAGTTAGGGGTAGCAGAGCAAAGGGGGCTGAATACAAATGCACGCCACACTTTGCAGATATTTATTTGAAAACCATTTATTATTTTCCTTCCATTTCACAATTATGTGCCACTTTGTGTTTATGTGTCTATCACATAAAATCCTAATAAAATACATTTACGTTTTTGGTTGTAAAATGACAAAATGTGGAAAATTTTAATGGGTATGAATACTTTTTCAAGGCACTGTATAAGCAAGGATGTCTTTCAGTTAAAAGGAAGTTCCACCCTTTTAAAAGTCAGCAGCTACAAAAAGTGTAGCTGCTGACTTTTAACAATAGGAAAAGTCGCGCTCGTGTATGTAATTCGTATAACTCAAATGTGTATAAATCATATAAAGTCCCAGTGTGTTAAATCGTGTAATATATGAAATAAGTCCAAATAAATCCAGTCCAGTGCAAAGAAAATAGTGACAGTCTTCTCCAAAATTCATATATACGTGAAAATCCACCACATCACCACCCAACTAAAAAAAAATCCTCCACCGATATGGATGTGCCCTTATCGGAACTCCTGGACCCCTTGTTACAGGGGGTCAGGAGAGGCTTGTGTGGATACAGACCTCCACTAGGTCACAACGGTCAGCTTCCTGAATCCTATCCTTCAAGAGGCGTCCGCGTCACTCAATGGAAGTGGAAAAAAAGCTGCAATAGTGTAATCTCATTTAAAATCAAGAAATTTAATGAAAAATTACACTTACAATTGATCAGATAAAATTACGCTGCATGCAAAGAAAATTCCTACGATCCGCGGTGATTGCGAGGCAGCACTTCCGCCCTATCGATTTCGTCACTAAAAGGACGTCTTCCGGGGCATGCCCAGGAGTTCCGGTAAGGGCACATCCATATCGGTGGAGTATTTTTTTTTTAGTTGGGTGGTGATGTGGTGGATTTTCACGTATATATGAATTTTGGAGAAGACTGTCACTATTTTCTTTGCACTGGACTGGATTTATCTGGACTTATTTCATATATTACACGATTTAACACACTGGGACTTTATATGATTTATACACATTTGAGTTATACGAATTACATACACGAGCGCGACTTTTCTGTTTTTATATGTATTTAAAATGTAGGATTCACATTTTTTAGTCGCAGCTGTGGAAAGGAATTGTTTAAGGGTTAGCGCAGCCTTTTTTATTTTTATTTTAACAATAGGACACGCGCCTGTCCCAGGCTCCAACGATTCGGCCGCCCGCAGCATCGCTCTTCTCCCCCTCCTTTGACGGCGCCGAAATCACACGTGTGGGCGTCTGGCTTTGGCTGAACTCCGCTTTAAGGAAGGGGGTTGACACAAGAAGGACATCAATTACCCTGGGAAGAGGAAATGTAAAGGGGTTGCGTGGGGATGTGTAGGGACTGCGGATAAGTGATATGTGCTAGCTAGGAGTGGATGTGGGAAGTGAGCAGTAAGAGATGTCTTTCCCCTGGAGGGTGCACAAATGAAGCTGCATTCAAATGGGCGTTTAGCCATGGTGTGAATCCCAGCATCAAGAAACTAATGATCCCTGGTGTTGGGTTTGACAACTTTGAGTAGATAGCTGTGGCTGGTGAGCCCAGAGAGTGCATGACAGGCTGTCTTCAGCTGCAGCTATTTGAGACTGTTGGCATATTTCCTGTGGTAATTGTGGCTGGACCCACCAGCCACAGCAGGCATCAAAAGATTCTTGCTACTGGGATTCACACCCCCGCTAAATACACATGTGAATGCAGTCTCATTAGACGGCCCCTGCCCTGAGCTCCAGCACTGCAGAAGCCACTAGGCAATGGAATGCAGAGAGGCAGCAACTGAAGCCAGCTACAACAGCACACTATGCACACGGTGCTAACAGACAGCCATCAGATTCAGCTGGCTCCCCCTCACTCACCCCCCTCATCATCCTCCTTGACACCTTAGAGCGGTATTAAGCCCAAAACCAAAAATGTAATTGTAGTGCCCCCATAATGTAGGCATTTTTGAGAGGTCTTTTTGCTAGGAGAGGCAAAATTTAGACAGACCTGTCATAAAGTGCAGGCCTGAATGTTTTGATCTGGGCTGGGGAATGGATCAGAGTAGGCTGGAGACTGCAGGAAGGGACATCCCTTGGATACTCCTCCCCTTGGTTCCAGGAAGTGCTGGAAGGGGAGATGGATAAGGAGGTGCCAATTTCTGTATATGTTAACCACTTCAGCCCCGGAAGGATTTGCCCCTTCCTGACCAGAGCCCTTTTTGCGATTCGGCGCTGCGTCGCTTTAACTGACAATTGCGCGGTCGTGCGATGTTGCACCCAAACGAAATTTGCGTCCTTTTTTTCCCACAAATAGAGCTTTCTTTTGGTGGTATTTGATCACCACTGCGTCATTTCTGATCGCCGCTATAAACAAAAGAAGAGCGACAATTTTGCAAAAAAACCCAAATTTCTTACTTTTTGCTAAAATACAAATTAAAAAAAAAAATAAAAAAATATTTTGGCTGATTTTTATTCTTCCTCATATTTGTGATAAAAAAAATCACAATCGGCGTTTATTGATTGGTTTGCGCAAAAGTGGCCGCATTTACGGATGATGAGAATTCATTTCTGGGGTTTTTATTTATTTATTTATTTTTTACTAGTAATGGCGGCGATCTGCAATTTATAGCGGTACTGCGATATTGCAGCAGACATGTCGGAACATTTTGACACTTTTTTGGGACCATTGGCATTTATATAGCTATCAGTGCTATAAAAATGCACTGATTACTGTGTAAATGCCATTGGCAGTGAAGGGGTTAACCTGCAGGGGGCGCTCTAAGGGTTAACTATGTTCCCTGGGCGTGTTCTAACTGTCTTACTGTTTGACTGGAGTGGAGGAAGGCTGTGATCACTCCCTTCCCCCTCTAACAAAACGGAGGTCCGTGTTTACTTACACGGACCTCCGTTCTTTCACTCCGGGGGGGGGGGGCATCGTGGGTAGCCGGCGGAGATCGAGTCCGCCACACCCGCTCCCTGGCCCTCCCCAGACACAGTGAGAGCGCGGGGGCGCCTCCGGTGGGTGCGCACGATCACAGTGCGCGATCTGGTAGCCACCGTCAGATGACGGCAGTTTCCGCAGGAGAGCCACCTTGTCGCCGTCAACCTGTGGTTGACGGTCGGCAAGTGGTTAAGGAGCCCTTACCAATCCCCATCTGAGACTGACAGGGGGCAGGCCTCCTTAAATATGGTGATCTGCCCAGCAGGGGGAGGAGAGTTCAGGTGGAAGTGCGGAGAATGTAGCAGAGGTGTTGTGGAGACCTCTACCTGGGAGGAAGCCCCCAGTTTGGGGGGGTGACCTTAAGGCTTGGAGGCTCGGGTGCAGCCAGGAGTGTAGTTGATTCCTGGAGTGGCACAAGGGAGTAGGAGAACAGCAGAGGTGCTACTGAGGACACTTTAAAGTATCCACTGGAGTCGGTGAGTGACAGACCCTGGGAGCAGGCTGGGAATAGTGGACAGTCTGTGGAGGTCTCAGGAGTCAGTCAGGGGAAGGAGTGTCACTGAGAGGAAAGCAGACCGGTGTGGTCTGGAAGAGGGATGGGCTGGAAGTTGTAGTCCATCAAAGGCCCAGCTAGCACCAACGTACTAAGCTACACTTGAGGGGTCCTTGACCCTGGCCTGTAATGGGTGGTCCGGAGGTCCTTCTGACAGAGTGCAGGCCTCACCATGCGCTAGCTGCGGTGAAGAGAAAGGAGTTATGTGAGCCTGATAAATTTCCCTTCAAGTCAGGAGTAATAGTCTGCAAGTGAAGTGCTGGAGAGAAGTGAGAAGAGTAACGGTCTGCAAGTGAAGTGCTGGAGAAATGCCCGCCCCCCCGCACCCCCATGACGACGCCACTGTCAGGTGTATATAATGTACAAAATCCAGGTGTCTGGAGTATGTAATATACAGAGTGCGGGACTCAGGAGTGGCTAATGTACAAAGTGCAGGGGTAAGGAGTGGGAAATACATAGACTGCAGGGCTTAGGAAAAAGCAAATCACGGCAAAATCGTGGCAAAAACTCAATACGCGATCGTGGTCAGGATCTGCCAGTGCACATGAAGCCTAAAGCCTCATACACACGGGATGACGATCGTAGGTACGATCGTTTCAGATCGTATGTTGGCTGTTGTATCTAGCATACTGACTGCACTACACGATCGTACGACTAAAGAAAGAACGTTCAGGTGCATGTAATCAGCATCCGGCCGTTCCTGACTTCTGAGCATGCGTGTTTTGCACAATACAACTTGTTGTACCAACTTCTCTGTACACACGATACAACGGTCGTATGACCGCTTGTTGGTACGCCCAAGTTTTCTAGTTTGCTCATACAACTCCAGTTGTACGACCGTAGTATGTTGGCTGTTCTAATCGCGCGTACGAACGATTGATTTCGCATACAACAGTCGTTCTTACGACCTGTTGTATACGATCGTCGTCTCGTGTGTATGAGGCTTTAGACACACATGCATAACAATTAAGTTGAGTATAGTCATTACAAGCATATTATGCCTTCACTTGTGCACACCATCCACTGCTGCTAGGAAAGGGTTGAGGGAGCATTCAAATAAATATTCTATACATATACAATGCCATTTAAGAAGATCCAATAAGAGTTTAAATACTGGTAAAGGTAATGGATGGATATGTACTGTACAACAGATTCCTATTTTATATTTGGTACAATTTATGCACAGTATGTGCTGCATTTGAAGGCAGCTCACCTCCTCATCATCAAGTAGTGTAATCTATGAAAATAAAGGTGGCAGTTTTATTAGGTAAGTTAGTGCAAGAGCTAAGATGAGCCAAATCATTACATTCATTTTTCAGAAGAGATAGATTAGTGGAAGATTGTTTCAAGCTGATTAATATGAATAAGAATAATTTTATTTACATATCATAACTGGTTCTTTGCATATGCAGATATGTTCCCAAAAACTGAATTTTTTGGTGATAATACAAAAGCTGAGGAAGCCCTGTCAGTTAACATTGTCTCCTTCCCAGTAGCCAAACATTTTTTATGGAGTTCGAAATGTCACATTTGGCCCAAATTTGCTAAATTTGGTCCTAACTGTGTATGATCATATCGATGGAAAGTTAAGTCTACCCTGTAACATATTTGGCAATCACTAATGGGGCTGTCACAGTATATGATAATCGGAGGGAAAATGCCATATTCGGAACGATTATAAGATTTTCATATAGTCCTCTCACAAATTTCAAGAGACAATTCAGACCTTCCAAAAGTAAATTACTGAAGGAGCAACCTGCACAATTTTTCTCGTTACTGAACAGAACAGAACAATTTTCATGTACCGTGTTCTGGTTTTATACAATAAAACCTCACATGAGAAATATTATGCATGATTGGAAAAAAATGACAACCCAGAAGAACATACAGTCATTCCTAACCACAAAGTAAATATCATAGGCATTATAATTATAATGTATAAAAATATGTATATGACAATATGTATGACGCAATGTCCTTTTATGAATTGTGATGAGATTTGTGCAGCAACATGTTAGTCTTCTTGTTTCTCTAATCTTACGGAGCAGTATGGAGCAGAAAATAGGTTCTACCTTATCTAACCAGCACTCTTGGCATTAGCGCACCCAATATATATATATTTTTTGACCATACTTGGTTGGTTTTGCTGGTCTAGTTTGATCCTGTTTGCTGTACTATGTATGTACACCACTGTTGTTTGTTATTCTCAAACTGTGTCTTGCTGGCAAGTTCTACCTACATTTACCATAAAAGTTAAAAGTTAAAATGTACTGTTGTACTGCAGTACTGTTCTCTATTTGTACTTACAGTAACACCAGGCATAGATGGTTTGAATCTTTGCCAGTTCAGCAGGGACCAGCCACGGTGAGTTCCCCCCCATAGGGATGGCTCCTCATGCCCCCCACCGGAAGAACTCAGTAGCTTCAACACTGACTGTGTTGTGAGGGAATTAAGTGATTTTCTTTCCAGTAAACCATGATTGCAGAAATGAAAATCACACCATCTATGGCCGGCTTAAACCTTTAATAAAAGGATTGAAACAGAAAAAATTGAGACATATATGTTGATCTGGACACAAATTATGCTAAAGTTATTCATTCACCAGAAATATTGATAGTTTGATTATTGACACCTTAACCTTCCTGGCGGTATGATTATGTCAGATTTTTGCGCCTCAAAGCGGTACATGTTTTCGTATAGAAATTTGGCGTTTTATATTGTAGGCCTGTAATTCTTAGGAATAACTCACTTAAATCTGTCCAAACAAGAGTCTAGTAGACATCCCGGGTATGATAAAGTTTGAAACAACGAAATCACAAATTATAATATAATAAATAACTATAAATAATTATTAAAAATATTAATATGATAATAATATAATAATAATAATAATAACATTTATTCAATAATGTAATAAAATCAAAACACTGAAATTTTCTCAGTTGCAGAATTGTTGCTGTCGTCACTTTCAGTGTTAATTCTGCAAATGATTCTTATTTACTATCGCTGTTTTCTAGCTGATCCAAAACCGCTTTTGACGTAAAGGGATGCTTTTTGTATGCCATGGACATTCTCAAGTTTTCAGGCAGAAAGAAAGGCATATAAAATATACAAGTGCATGCAGGGCACTGGACAAAGCACTAGGGACAAAAGGGATGTGAAATTATTTAATACAGTACTTACATATTACAGTGTACTGTATGTGTTATGTGTTTTTCACTTTTTGAATTTGCCGCCGGGCTCCGCCCCCATGTGACGCAACGCTTGCAGGGAACGGCACCCAGGGGCATCGGGCGAAGATTCCGCCAGATGACACAGCAGGGGGATATTACAGGAACCTGGGGAGAAAAAAACATATTTATGGCTCCTGGCTGAGAAAACTTTAAAGTTTATTTCCACTTTTGCAGCCCAATTGGGATAATACCTACTTTATATGCTAATGAGGCGCAGCTCAATGTCCAATGTCCAAAAAATTATTTCAATCAGCAATGACACCTTCTACATGGAAATATCCAAAAGGTATGTAGCGCCCCCAAAGTGTAGGTGTTTTTTGGTGAGGTCTTTTTGCTAAGAGAGGCAAAATTTAGTAAGGCCTGACTGTAGGTGCAGGCCTGAATGTTTTGTTCTGAGCTGGGGAGTGGCTCAGGGAGCAACTGGAGATGGAAGGAAGTGACACTCCTTGTCCTTTCCTCCCCTTTGAGCAGAGAAGACTCTGGAAAGGGGGATGGATGAGGAGGTGTCACTTCCTGATGTATGGCGAGGAGCCCTGGCCAATCTACAGTCTGGATTGGCAGGGGGCAGGCCTCCTTAAATAAAGCAGTCTGCCAGCAGGGGGGAGGAGACGTCGAGTGGAAGATGTAGCAGAGGTGCTGTGAAGATCTCTACCCGGGAGGGAGCCCCCCACCTGGGGGGGGGTGACCTTGAGTCCTGGAGACTCGGGTGCGGCCAGGAGTGGAGTTGATTCCTGAAGCAGCACAAGGGAGTAGGAGAACAGCAGAGGTGCTACTGAGAACACTTTAAAGTATCCACTGGAGTCCTGAGTGACAGACCCTGGGAGCTGGAGGAAAGGCTGGAGCAGGCTGGGAGAGGAATAGTGGGCAGTCTGTGGAGGTCTCGGGAGCCAGTCAGGGGAAGGAGTGTCACTGGGAGGAAAGCAGGTAGGTGTGACCTGGAAGAGGGATGGGCTGGAAGTTGTAGTTCATCAAAGGCTCAGCTAGCACCAATGTACTAAGCTACAGTTTGAGGGGTCTTTGACCCTGGCCTGTAACGGGTGGTCCGGAGGTCCTGCTGACAGAGTGCAGGCCTCACCATGTGCTAGCTGCGGTGAAGAGAAAGGAATGGAGTGAGCCTGATAAATTTCCCTTAAGGTCAGGAAACTAAGTGAAGTGCTGGAGAGAAGTGAAGGAGTAATAGTTTGCAAGAGAAGTGCTGGAGAGAAGTAAAGGAGCAATAGTCTGCAAGAGAAGAGCTGGAGGAAGTAGAGTGTATATACGGTCATGTATATAGATGGTCCTGTAACCAATTCTTTGGGCATCCCACAGTCATCCCTTTATCCCATCCAAGTTAATCCCCTAAATACAACAAACAAAAACAAGAGCCGGCCTGTTCAGTGACTTCGGATATGGTGGGATTGAGGGCAGCTATAAGGTGAACCACAACTACCAGCCACTCCCAAGGGAGCACATGGCTACAGGTAAGAAATATAAAAAAATATATAGGTATAATGTGGGAATGAAAAATACACTTAAATAAAACAAATATGCGCAGCAGATCCCTCCGAAGCCCTCATGCAAACTGCAACAGTAAAATGCCCGTTTTATAGGCATTTGGCTTTTTTTTTTGCCCCTGCACACATAGGCGTTTAAGCTAGGTTCACACCTATGCATTTTTGTGTACCGCGTTTGCGCAAAAAAATGGTGCATGCGCCTTTTTAAAAACATGGCCGCAGGGAAATTGCATGGTCTTTTTGACCATGCGATTTCCCTGCGATTTCTGCACACGCAAATCAGATTGAATGGCAGCCCTGTGCGTTTCTGCAGAGCAATGTGTTTTCACAGAAGGTGGTTGCGGGTGTGGCAATCGCTGCAATTTCAGCACCAGCAGCCACACACAGGAGAACCTAGCCTTAGAGGCAGAAACCTGAATGCAACATAATTGCAAAAACATTTGACTCACCTAAATACATGTACAGTGCCTTGAAAAAGTATTCATAAACCTTGAAATTTTCCACATTTTGTCTTGTAACAAAATGTAAATGTATTTTATTGGTATTTTATGTAATAGACCAACACAAAGTGCCACATATTTGTGAAGTGGAAGGAAAATGATAAATGTTTTTTTACAAATAAATATCTGAAAAGTGTGGCGTGCATTTGTATTCAGCCACCTTTTTCTCTGATACCCCTAACTAGAATTGAGTGAACACCTGGATGTTCGGGTTCGGTGGGTTCGGCCGAACTTCGCGAAAAAGTTCGGGTTCGGTACCGAACTTGACCCGAACTTAACCCCTGAACCCCATTGAAGTCAATGGGGACCCGAACTTTTCGGCACAAAAATGACTGTAAAAAAGTCCTGGAAAGTGCTAGAGGGCTGCAAAAGGAAGTAAAATTATTTTAGAACAATAATCTGTCCCCTTACAGCAACAGCAGGAACCTGACCCTATAGAACTAGGAGATGATTTTAGAACAATAATCTGTCCCTCTAAGCAGTAGACTCTATCTAGTCCAGTCAGATCTTTCTGTAATGCAGGATGAGATGTTATTTGATCTGCAATCTGTCCCTAAAAGCAGTAGTAGCAGTAATCTCTACCTAGTCCACAATCAGATTGTTCTGTAATGCAGGATGAGATGTTATTAATATCTGCAATCTGTCCCTCACAGCACTGGCGGCATCCTCTCCCTAAACTAGCCTGAGAGCATGTGACATGCAGCACTAAGTGACTCCAGCTTATACAGAGGCTGGGTCACATGATGCACTGGCCAATCACAGCCATGCCATTAGTAGGCATGGCTTTGATGGCTTCTAAGGGCAAACCAGTGAAACACTTGTTGATTGGCTGCCCTGCAGCTATTCAACAGGCGGGATCAAATACCCGAACCCAGAACCCGAACCCAAACTTTTTTTCAAATGTCCGGGTTCGGGTCCGGGCCATAGACACCCCAAAGTTCGGTGCGAACCCGAACTTTACAGTTCGGGTTCGCTCAACTCTACCCCTAACTAAAATCTAGTGGAACCAATTGCCTTCAAAATTCACCCAATTAGTAAATAGAGTCCACCTGTGTGTAATTTAATCTCAGTATAAATGCAGCTGTTCTGTGAAAGCCTCAAAGGTTTGTTAGAGAACCCTAGTGAACAAACAGCATCATGAAGGCCAAGGAACGCACCAGACAGGTCAGGGATAATGTTGTGGAGAAGGTTTAGGTTATAAAAATATATCCCAAGCTTTGAACATCTCACGGAGCATTGTTCAATCTATCATCCGAAAATGTAGAGTATGGCTCAAACCTACCAAGACATGGCCGTCCACCTAAAACTGACAGGCTGGGCAAGGAGAGCATTCATCAGAGATGTAGCCAAGAGGCCCATGGTAACTATGGAGGAGCTGCAGAGATCCACAGCTCAGGTGGGAGAATCTGTCCTTAGGACCACTATTAACCTCCCTGGCGGTAATCCCGAGTGTGGCTCGGGGTGGAATTTCAGTACCATTAGCGGTAACCCCGAGCCACACTCAGGATTGCATCGCTGGATCCAGGCAGTGTTACTCACCTTGTCCCCTGGATCCAGCGATGTCCTCCCGCGGTGTCAGCGGGCTGTGTCCTCCACCCGATGCCTCTGTGTGCCGGGCTCCGTTCCCTGCAAGTGTCGCGTCGCATGGGGACGGAGCCCAGCGGCAAATACAAAAAGTGAAACACACAGTATACATACAGTACACTGTAATCTGTAAGATTACATTACTGTATGAAGTCATTTCACACCCCCTTTGTCCTTAGTGGTTTGCCCAGTGACCTGCATGCACTTTTATATTATATATGCCATTCTTTCTGCCTGGAAACTTGAGAATGTCCATGGCAACCAAAAAGCGTCCCTTTAGGTCAAAAGAGGTTCTTGATCAGCAAGAAAACAGTGATAGTAAATAAGAATAATTTGCAGAATTGAGTGATACTGATTTTTTGGGAAATTTATCATCAGACACTGAAAGTGACGACAGCGACAATTCTGCAACTGAGCAAATTTCAGTGTTTTTGATTTGATTACATTATTGAATACACTTTATTACTATTATGTTATTATTTTTGATAATTATTCATAGTTATTTATTATATTATAATTTATGATTTCATGTTTCAAACTTTATCATACCCGGAATGTCTACTAGACTCTGGTTTGGACAGACTTAAGTGAGTTATTCCTAAGAATTACAGGCCTACAATATAAAATGCCAAATTTCCATGCAAAATAATGTACTGCTTTCAGCACCAAAAATCTGAAATAATCATACCGCCAGAGAGGTTAATCGTGGACTCCACAAATCTGACCTTTATGTTAGAGTCTGCAAAAGACTTCAGACTGGGGCGGAGGTTCACCTTCCAGCAGGACAACGACCCTAAACATACAGCCAGAGCTACAATGGAATGGTTTAGATAAAAGCATATTCATGTGTTAGAATGGCCCAGTCAAAGTCCAGACCTAAATCCAATTAAGAGTCTGTGGCAAGACTTGAAAATTGCTGTTCACAGACTCTCTTCATCCAATCTGACAGAGCTTGAGCTATTTTGCAAAGAAGAATGGGCAGCTGGTAGAGACATCCCTAAAAAGACTTGCAGCTGTAATTACAGTGAAAGGTGGCTCTACAAAGTATTGACTCAGGGGGCTGAATACAAATGCACCCTACACTTTTCACATATTTATTTAAAAAAAATTGGAAAACCATTTATCATTTTCCTTCCACTTCACAATTATGTGCCACTTTGTGTTGGTCTATTACATAAAATCCAAATAAAATACATTTGTACTCAGAGTCATCAAGCGAATACCGTATGAAAAGAGTGTAGAGAGAAAAGGTGACCTGCGGTGTGCCCTGGTCACGTGTACAGTACGCCTGAAGTGGGCATACCAAGGATAATAATAATAAAAGGAAACTTCTGAAGAAAAGGGGATAGGGATGGTGGGACCACCAGGATACACCGTCCTACAGGTAGGGGGAGCCTGGCTTAAATATGCCAGACTCCTCCTACAAATACAGGTGCCCTGGTCACGTGTACAGTACGCCTGAAGTGGGCAAAAAGACACTGTTAGGATGAAGCAAGAATTTTTATTGCAATACACAATAACTCATTCAACTAACCGAGAAAAAGCCCTGGCCATTTCAACATGTGGTTCTGGGATATACCTCATATAGCATGCCGACTTCCACCTGCCAAACTTCCTAATGATATGTGCTGGGATGCCTTGCCAGGAAGCCGCTGATGCGGCCCCAATCCTGAAAGAATGACCCGTGTATCTTTTTGAGGTTGACACCACACCTACCAAGCAGTATGCGTATATGCTTAATGAATTGAGGTGTTGTGAGATGCGTGCCCATGAAAGGCAGCAACGGACCTTCCCTGTGAGCCCCTTGCAATTGAGCCTGTAATGCTTCCAGGACCTTGAAGGGACACCATGCGTTGTTGGTTCGAAAGTATCTGATCGTGGTGCCTGCTCCAGTTTGCTGTGTTTTGCAAGTTCCCAGATTAAGCTGAAAATGATCTTGGTGTTTAATGAGCTGTTTGAACGCTAAGGGGCGACATGTCCTGCCTGTGACAGAGAACTCACTGGGTCTCAGGATAATAACCAGACTGCCTATGGAGCCAAAAGGACAATTATCTAACATGATGGATAATTGCCGGAATAAGGTACCTGTGATCGGGAGTCTGGTGGTAGGTACCGGTGGGCTAACCTTCTGTATCCCTCTCAACATAGCCTTGATAGGGTGAGCCGAGAACAATGAAGGTCTGTGTGGAAACATGAGTCCCGCAAAATGTTGTATTCCGGCCAGGTACGTTTTAATGGTAGCGTGCGATAAACGCAACTGTGAGTGGCAAAAAGAGACGAAAGCCAAGAGGTATTCGATGCTGTACCAATCCACTATTGGATGTAAACTCAAAAATGACTGAAAGGCCTGCCAGGCTGTGAAATAGGCCCTCCTGGTATTTGCGGAAAGGGAAGCCTCGATCAGACCCCTAGCATTGGATAGCAAGGTGTTTAGTCCATCCTGAGCTGGGGGAATTCTGGGCATGGGGTGGGCAGAACGTCTGCCTCTGGAAACTGCTGAAAAAAAGAAGAGAAATTGAAGCGAGATAAGGCATCTGCAGCTGAGTTCTCGGCGCCGGGTACAAAAATGCAGTGAATGTGGAATTTCTCCTGAAGCGAAAGTCAGATTAACCTACGCAAAAAGGCCATAACTGCTAAGGAACTGGACCTGCCTTTATTGATAATTTCTACCAAGGCTTGATTATCTGAGTAAAAAACCACGGTATGTCCGGACCACATGTGCCCCCAGGCTTGAGCTGCGGCAACGCTGGGATAGATCTCGAATAATGAGGAAGAGCTGTGAAAACCTGGGATGGCGTTAACCTCCTCAGGCCAGGGACCGGCGAGCCAATGGCTATTGAAAATGGCCCCGTAACCTTTGGTGGCGGCTGCGTCAGATGTTACCCTGGGAGACATGTCTGAAGCCGCAGGAATGAACATGGCCACCCCGTTCCAGTACTGTAAGAACTGGTCCCACATGCCGAGATCAGCTAATGCGGCTGCATCCAGCCTGATGCTGGCTGAGGAGTTTGGAGCCAGGGGCAGAAGAGCCAGCAATCTGGACATGAAGGACCTGCCCTGAGGGATGATCCTCATGGCAAAGTTCAACATGCCCAGAAGCGACTGAAGCTCCACCCTGGTACAGACCTGGGAAACCGTGGAAACCGTGAATGCACGAATCCTGCTCCTGATCCTATCCAACTTCTCAGGTGGTAGGCTGGCCTGCATCAGCTGTGAGTCTAGATCCCTAGAAAAACCAAAACTTTGGAAGGCCCTTCCACCTTCTTGACAGAGAGAGGAATGTTGAGGATAGAAAACAGGTTGGTTAACTTTTGTAGATCCGTGGGGACCTGACTGCCGTCTTCTAATAACAGGAAATCATCGAGATAGTGTATGACCTCCTGACACTCTTCCTTGACTGATAGGATCCAGCATAGGGCTTGCGCAAAGGTGTCAAAAAGCCAAGGGCTGCTTTTAGAACCAAACGTAAGCTTGTTAGCGAAATAGTACGCTCCCCGCCATTTGATACCATGCCATTGCCATAAGGCAGGTTTGATGGGTAGTAGTTTGAAAGCATCCGTGATATCCGCTTTCGAAAGCCAAGTGCCCACCCCGAGTCTGATGATGCTTTGTATAGCCTGGTCCACTGAGGCACATTTGAGGGAAAATTCTTCCGATGGAATAAGGGAATTAATACTGGGAACCTTGGAGCAATGAGGCGCGGACAAGTCATAAATCAATCTTAATTTATTTGAAAATTTGCCTTGAACAACGCCAATGGGACTGACTCTCCATGCATCAAAAGGGGGGGTAGAAAATGGGCCAATGATAAACCCTTTGGAGAGTTCGGCTTGGAGCAGGCAGTCCACGGCTTCTGGATGTGCCGCAGCTGATAGTAAATTGCTGCACTCAAAAGAACCCTGGGGCATGGTGATGAGCCCTGTGTGGAAACCCCCCGAAAAACCCTCGACCAGAAATGCGACGGTTGCCTCGGACGGATGACCCACCAAAAGTTGCTGTAGATATCGCACATTCAATTGGCTTAGTCATGACCCCTTGGACTGTTTTGACAGACACGCTGACTTGGGGTGAGCCCTGAAACAATCCGAGCAAACATGTAGCAACCTGCACTGGTTGTAATTGCAGGAGCCTTGGTTAAAGTTGTTGCATATTTGTGACTTCCCCAAAAACCGAATGGGCCGGCCCAGCTTGTCCCGAGGGTCACTGCTAGCTGGCGCAGAGGAAAAGCTCGGACCTGGCCCGTTGCTGCCGGACATGGTAGCTGGTTCTACATTGGGACACCAGTATGTGGTATGCGTAGATGACTGGCAGGTACCGCAAACGGGAGCTCTGAGTCCTGCAAAGTGTCTGCAGAAAAGCTCAGTGTCCACCGATCCCCAGGAAATGGTAACGTGGTGAAAAAATGGCTGCAGCTTTGGCAGAAAAAGATCGGTGGTAGTCATAAAATGCAGACCCGCCACACTTGTGTCCCAATTCTACCACCGCGTAGAGGTAGAGGTCCAGCTCTTCCCTCCTGTTGGACTGAGCCGAGCAGATGTCATCTCTGAACCTGCTAAAAGCGAGCACAAATTCAGGAATGGACAGTTTACGGTTCAGTCTGTGGTCCCTGGTTTTGACCACTACTGACACATCCCCACAGGCATAAGACCTGTTGTCAGCCACGTCATGTGCGGCAATTAACAGGGAAGCAAGATTGACATCCTTCCCTTCCAGGATATCCTTCCTCAAGTTGCTTGGAACAAAATGGGCTGGAGTTAACGCGGGCGCCCCTGAACTATTACCTGCCGTCCCTGGGATAGCAATAGCCGGACTGCTCTCCTTGGGGGGGGGGGGGGGGGGGGGT
>BLSH010207307.1:874037-887729 GCA_018402905.1 Glandirana rugosa
GGAGGCTGGGCTGCCCCGGCACCAGTGGAGAAGGAACGGCCCGGTTTTCCAGTGCCTCCACTCTGGACCTGAGCTCCAGCCCAGATGACAACAAAGAGTCCAATGTAGCATGGATCTGCGAAAGGGAAAAGGCCACTGAATGCAAAGTGACCTGTTCTGGGTCAGAACCAGAGGCTGGTGGGAATAAAAGTCTGAACAGCTCGGCTTTCCGGGCCGACGCTGGATAAGGAATGCCTCTGCGTTGCAGTTCTGCCATTAACTTAGGGACTGTCCATGTCCTGAGAGATGGTGATCCTCCCTGGACCGAGCTTCTGGCCGGTGACGGAGGTGTTGATGGGAATTCCCCGATGTCTTCCGCCTGAGACATGACCTGATAAGCAAAAGAGAGCTTGATGAAGCTGTGCACCCGTAACCTGAAATGGCCGACACCCTGTGCACCGTGACCTGACCCACACCCAGGCGGATGCTTGTGAAATGGCATGCCCTTGCATGTTGGGTCGTGACATGGGCCCACCAGAAGTGGACCCATGGCCTAAGTGAAAGGTGCCTGACCCAGAAATGTGAAATGTGAGCTTGCCCCTCTGACCACCCCTGTGCGAAATACGGAACATACTGACCTGTGCGTAACAGATCGAACAAGGCCACCTTCGAAGTCTTGATCCTGATCGGGGAAATGAAAGAACTTACTGAATCGACTATTTATCAGAAATGACCGGGGGAAACCTGACCATCCTTATTAACTTACCTCTTTGTCCGAGTCCCCTAGAGCGCCTAACGACCTTCCTCGACTTCAACGCTCGACCGTGCGACCACACTGAGAAAAGAATATAAGCTACAACCAGACTGGATATAGAAATGAAGCCGTATGAGAAATGACTCCTGCCCTCCAGCGTTGCCCAACGTGGGCATGGAGGCGGAACGAAATGAATCCTCTGTCCTGAAATCAACTAACTAGTCCCCCCCCCTCCCCTGCTGTCCTTCTCCGTGGCCCAGCTGCGCGAAGAGACAGCCGAAATGCACTCCCTAACCCCCCCCCCCCTATCTAACTGACCCTTGATACCTGAGCTAGTGGAACCCTGGCTGGCATAGTGACCTGGTGAGATGAAGATCGATGATGATTACGCGTCCTAACCTGAACAACCCCTACTTGCCCGCCGTGCGGATGCGGATGCGGACCGTGGAGCCAGAACTTTATAACTGCTGAAAAGGAAAAGAACCACAGTAGATATATGGTACCGAAATGCCCCTCTGTTACGTGAAATGAAATGACCGAGAAATGTTCACCAAATCGCAGAATCGCTCAGTGAGGAATGTTTCTGTTTTTTTTTTTTTTTTTTTATTACCCTTCCGTGGCCCTGAGATGGTCGAAGGGATACTGACATTCCGTGCGAACGTACGTGATCATGAAATGTATGCATGTCTCCTCCTATCCCTGCATGGGAGGCCCTTCTCCGTGGCTCGGATGGTGAGCAGAAAGGCCAACCCAGAAATGTAGTAATGAAATGCCCATCCCTTCTGAAGAATGAAATGCCCTAGAAATGACAATACTGCTGAGGACTGTAGTACGTGTGAATTAGTTGAATTTGTGGGATAATTCTCCCCCCTTTTTTTTTTTTTTTTTTTTTTATCTGTCCCTCCTCCGAGGCCCCGTGAAGGGCGGAGGGACAACTGGGGGGACTGAAAAGAGAAATGACAAAACAAATGAAAAAAAATGATACTTGAACCTGGGTGAAATGAATTGCGCCCTGTATCCATATAGCCTTATGGACACTCCCCGAACCCCCCCCCCTCTTTATATATATTTTTTTTTGATATGGGTACGCCCGAACCTGTCTGTTCCTGTGTGGCCCCGAAGTGGACCGGGTGAGTGACGAAAGTGATGCGTGAGGAGAGCCCTGCGTGCAGACCTCCCTGCAAGGTGATGCAGCCTGTAACGGAAGAACCTGAGTGGGAGTATGTTGATACATAGAATTATATGTGTAACAACTAGAACGAAAACAGTTCCCTCCTCTGGCCCTGCTTGGGCGGGGGGGCTATGCCAGCATGTGTGCCATGGTAGCAGGAGCACTGGCTGCATGTACTTGAACGTGAGACTGCGCGGAGAGCCATGTGTCCCTGAGCAAGCGGGTCACCCCCCTCCCTGCTAAGTGTTTTACACAGAAAAATGCGCAGGATACAGGTGCATGAGGCTGTGATTCAGCCTGGTGAAATGAGAGCCCACGGGGAATTGGAACGGGGGAGGCAGCTCCAAGGCCTCTCAGTGGGGTGACGGATGGACCAGTGCCGATGCGTGTGGGCAGAACCCATCCCCCAAAGATACAGGGAAATGACCCCCCCCCCCGGAACCCGACTCCACCGTTGTAACGATGCCTGAGCCGGGCTCCGGATCCGCCAAGAAAAAAGGGGGAGGTGACCATGCAAATGGCTGTGCGTGCAGCCGTATACCTGCCGCCAGCCGACTGGACCCCAGGAGGTAGAAGCCATGACTGTACCTAGAGTGGCTGAAACCCATGGATGTGCCAATATGAAATGCAGGCCGTGTCAGTGCCACTACCGAGTGCCCCTCCGCGTCGACCGCCCGTCTGAGTCGCAACCGGAAGTGACGAAATGCCGCACTTCCCAACCGCGCACCGGAAATACCCACACGTTCACCACCAGGAACCACCAGGATACGCCGTCCTGCAGGTAGGGGGAGCCTGGCTTAAATATGCCAGACTCCTCCTACAAATACAGGCCGACCAATGGTCGGCCTTCTTACTTGTCCAGCTTTTGTACAGAGGAGCCGAAAATCGGACGACGTCTTGTCGGCAGACAAAAGTTTTTTAGTCGGCTCATACAGCTTTTGTTGGGCGATAATTGAAAATCGGCTGTCGAATGGAGCGTACTAACGGTCAGATTATCAGACAACAGGCTGTCCTATGAAAATTTTCAGCCAATAATTGTACCGTGTGTACGGGCCTTTAGAGTTCATCAGGACTGCTGTAGATTATCACTGCACTTTGCACATAAGTATTTGCCATACTGTTAGCATCCAAATAACTGTAGGTAATGGGTTTCCTTAACGGTTAATTACTTTTATTGTTAATTTATTTTATCTGCATATGTTGATGATTCTCCACTTTTCCTATGTGTTTTTTCCTGATGACTTACACTTGCCTTGCAAAATAATTTTTTCCCATTGTTCTACGTGTACAAACATGTTTAATAATAGCTTTTACACACCAGCAGGCATTGCTGCCTGTACCCGTTTGTGCTCATGTAGACTGACCCCCAGGGGGATCTGGGAAATATCGAAAGAGGAAACCGATTATCATGGTTGGCTGCCCAAGTCAATGAAACACGTAAACTGTGAAGCAATAACCTTCTCTGCTACTCTAGTGTGACCATTTCTGTAGATTGCGCACTCTATCGGATTTTTTGTATGGAAAGTCTGACAAGAAATGTTCTTACAATAAATATTATATATGTACAGTGTCTATATATATATATATGTTTATGTATACTGTAAAATGAAGAAAGGCAAATGCCTTAAAGATGACCTCAATGTATAATACAAAGCATAGCTTAAGTTTTAAACAGTTAGTGATTATCTGAATCTTTCTTTAATGGTTGATTTGAGGTCGGTGAAAACTTTTAGCTGCTGTCCCGTTGTCCCGTCCATAGCAAGCATTTGTTTTTTTGCTGCAAAGCTCCTCTTTTGTTTGTGGGAGGGGATGATATTTTAGTCTAGGTTCACACTATAAATTGCAAAGGAATTGCACTGCATTCTTAGATTATATGCTCTAACGAGCAGGACCCTCTGATTCCTCTTGTCCCAAATTGTGATGTAACTATACTGTCTGCCTTCATTTTGTAAAGCGCTGTGCAAACTGTTGGCGCTATATAAATCCTGTATAATAATAAATATTCTAATAATTCCTGTACAATTTACATGTGATCCAGTGCAGGTAAACGCACAGCGTTTGGGGTGTCATTAAGATTGCTCATATCTTCTGGACCTGTAGGCACATAGTTGCCTTTTGGACAGAGGTGATCACACTGTTAAACACTATTATCTCAACTCCCTTACAGGTCACAATGCATCAGTGGCGGCTCGCCCATAGGGGCGGCCGGGCGCCGCCCCCCCCTCAAAAAAATAATAAAAAGTTCACTTTAAAAAAAAAAGTGCCCCTTAAAAAAAAAAAGTTTGTTTAAATTAGCATAGTGCACTGTGTTCGGGCGCTGGACGCAGTGCACTATGGGAAGCGTGATGTCGTTGCAATCACGCTTCAATGGCAGGGTTTGATCCTGCCTTGAGGCGCTTTGCTCTGCGCCTCAAGCCGCCTATTGGCTGCTGGTACTGTCAATCAATCACCGCCGTCTATTGGTCTGGAGGAGCCTTGGTGTCACTTCCATCGGCCATGGAGACTGGAGAGAGATAACTCCATGCTCCAGGCTTCAGCATGCTCACCTGCAAGCGCTGTCTCTGCATATAAACAGCCGCTCCCGCATGCCGAATTCTGCAACTCTCCTGCCTGCCTATTAGATGGGGTAAGTGCTTGTCCTGACTTCGGAGGGGGAGGGGCGCCAGTGGGGGGGGGGGGTGATCGGGCCGCCACAAACCTCTGTATTACACTATCTGGGACCCTGTGTGTGCAATGCTCTGCTGCAGTTTCCTATTAATTACTATGTGCAATGCTCTGCTGCAGTTTCCTATGAATTACTATGTGCAATGCTCTGCTGACGTTTCCTATGAATTACTATGTGCAATGCTCTGCTGCAGTTTCCTATGAATTACTATGTGCAATGTTCCGCTGCAGTTTCCTATGAATTACTATGTGCAATGCTCTGCATCGAGTTTCCTATGAATTACCATGCGCAATGCTCTGCTGCAGTTTCCTATGAATTACTATGTGCAATGCTCTGCTGCAGTTTCCTATGAATTACTATGTGCAACGCTCTGCTGCAGTTTCCTGTGAATTACTATGTGCAATGCTCTGCTGTAGTTTCCTATGAATTACTATGTGCAATGCTCTGCTGGAGTTTCCTATGAATTACTATGTGCAATACTCTGCATGGAGTTTGGGACCCTGTATACCCTATCTGGGACCATGTATACCCTATCTGGGGCCCTGTATACGCTATCTGGGACCCAGCATACGCTATCTGGGACCATGTATACGCTATCTGGGACCCTGTATACCCTATCTGGGACCCTATATACCCTATCCGGGACCATGTATACGCTATCTGGGACCATGTATACGCTATCTGTGATCCTGTATACCCTATCTGGGACCCTGTATACCCTATCTGGGGCTCTGTATACTGCTATATGGTGACTCTGTATACTGCTATCTGGGGCTCTGTATAATGCTATATGGTGACTCTGTATACTACTATCTGGGGCTCTGTATATTGCTATATAGTGACTCTGTATACTCCTAACTGGTGATGCTATATACCACTATCTGGTGATGCTGGGCTGTATACTCCTGACAAAAGGGGTGGAAACTACAAGGAGTGGGACTTATGAGAAGTGGGAGGGGTCAAAAAGGAAAAGCAGTGTCTGGCGCCCCCCCATCCTAAAATTTCACCAGCCGCCACTGCAATGCATGTGTGTTTGCTGGGTTTGGTGAAAGGTGATCTCCATAACAGTCATCAGCCCCTACTCTTTTGTTTTGGAAGCAGTTGGTCAATAGAAATATACCATTATATAGGGATACATATATGAATACGGGATGTTTCTACAAATATGATAATTTCTGGGGAAAATGGTTGGCCAAGCATAGTAAGGCTACAATTATATCTGAAGAGCCTTAAGTTATCTCCTAATATAAAGGTGGTTTACTCTTTGGGTAGAAGTAGAGATGATGTATTAGCTCTACTTAAGGTCGATAGGAGATCTGTGAACATATGATGAATAAAAAGGGAACAAAGGTGTTAGAATGAGATTCTGACCGGGTTCCGGGAGTGCAGATGTGTATTGTGTCTATTGGTGGTCTTGTCTATGTATTGTTGTTAATGTCTATATATTTTCTCTGGCTTGTATTATTAAAAACAAATAAAAAGATTTGAAAAAAAAAAAATTGCACTGACACCCACTGCATATCACAAGGGCAGTGCGATTTGAATGCAGAAAACCCATGCAGGTCACAGGACTCCCACACTGCATTCTAGTGTGTGCCATGGCTCGGGACTTTGATTACCGGTAATTATTATTTTATGTTGCTAAGGCCATTACTTTACGCTAAACTACTTCAGTTACAGGAGGGTAATATTTTGGGGTTTTAGTTTCTTTTATTTTGTTAGAGCCTCTTTTTAATTTTGGTTACTGCTCCTGGAGCTGCTCTTTATTCACAACATGAGTCTGCATAGTTTGAAAATAAAAGTTAGACATACTCTGGTTATGCCTAATATTCCTGATTACAACTGTTCTGCTGCTGGCCACTTTAACACTAAAGTATCCTTCTTAACTCTTGTAGTAAAGCCCCATCCTGTGCTCTTTGTACGTAGTCAATTTGGGCCTAGCCTTATTATTTAATATCGTTTTGCTGCTGGCCAATTTTTACACTGCTGCATCCTCTAAATTCTCTTAATTCTGGAATAAAACACCTTCCTGTACTCTTTTTCTCTAGTACATTTCGACCAATTTTCACTCATTAAAAAATTCCAACTGCTGGCAAATGATACATCTGCAGTCTCTTATTTCCTAATGAAGGTTCTGGCAAGTGGCAGGACAGTATTGCATCAGGCAGAACCTCAATGAACTACTGGTCAATTTCTATCTGCTAGTCAAAACAGACCTATTCAGATTTTATGAAAAGTATATATTGCTGCTTTGTGGGGTGTTGTTTGGGGTGCTGCTGTACGTAGGTCAAGCTAATCAATTTCACAGCCAAATATGCAGGGCCAGTGTACACTATTCCTGTACTGTTCTGTAGGATGACATGAAGCTTTAATGCATCTCCTAAGAATGTTATTTATTAGATTTATGTTTGTGGGGTTGGGTCTACTTGCTCTGCACATAAGTGTACCTTGTCTTGTGTATACCCAGGACCAGGCAGGGCCACGGTAATGTGAAAGTCAACCTCAAAGGGGAGTTCCAGTCGTTTTTGTGTTTATTAAAAGTCAGCAGCTACAAAAATGTAGCTGCTGACTTTTAATAAACACACAGTCACCTATCCCACAATCCAGGGATGTGGGCTCCTGAACCCTCAGCTCTCTCCGTCGCCTCTCCCCGTCACCGGCATCAAAGGTGCGGGCACCCAGATAGTGGACGGGTAATCTTCCGGGACCTGTGACATGTCCCAGAAGATTGCAGGGAGGGAGGGGAAGAGGAGAACTTCCGCTCGAGTTGCCTAGGCCAGTGTTTTTCAACCTCAGGTCCCCCAACTGGTCATGTTTTCAGATTTTCCTTTACTTTGCACAGCTGCTTTAAATCAATATTAATGACATAGTATTGATAAGAGCTATTTTATCTAAGGGAAGTTCCCAAAACATGGCCCGTTGGGGGTACTTGAGGACTGAGGTTGAGAACGACTGGCCTAGGTGGCCCGAGCAGAAGAGGGAGCTAGGTACCTGTCAAAACTAGTCACCCACTCCCTTCCCAAAAAAAATGACATGCCAAATGTGGCATGAAGGGGTGAGAAGTCCTTAAAGCAGAACTTCCACTTTTGGGTGGAATTCCGCTTTAAGGTACCCCGGCTTAGAAATGAGCCATGCACTGTGTGCAACTAAGTAACATACATTGTATGCAATTTCCTCTGTGAAATTTTCTGTCCCATGTCACTGCACACCTTTTTCCCACGAATGTAGCATTTAGGAGGGACACCGCTGAGCATGTGCCCTACTGCATCAGTCTAGCATAACTCTGCCCCCTCACTCCAGGTGACAGAATGGGGTCCCGCCGTTCACTAGCGTGGACCCCATGCATTCACATAATATGCTCCTTAAGCTCTCCCGTATCATGTAGCTAGGTCCATGGGGTCTTGGTACCTCAGGTTCGGTTCCCAATTGCTTTTGGGGCACTAGTCGCTAGGGAGGAAGACACAGCACTGACCCCCTTGCTACTGGAGTGCCCGTCACCCATGCTGGGTACCACACCTCGCTTTCTGGCTATACATTCCCACCAGTTTACGGTTATCCATGGTAACAACACACTTTCTCCATTCTCTTGCTGAGTTTACCCTTTGTAGTGGCCTTTCATTCTTTCCTCTTCAACCCTGTGTGTGCTTTACAGGCCCTGTTCTTCTTATACGTCATGTACCTTCAGGCACCCTTTTGAATAACTTCAGACCAGGCATGAAACAGTTGATAACCTTTATTGAAACAATCTCAGTAGTGTAGAACACAGATTCTCCCTACCTAACTAACTTTAGGTTGCCCAGAAATACCTTTCCAAGTAGAAGTCCATTATTGGCAGAGTCCTTGAAGTGGTAGATTTCCGTGCAGGGAGTTCGCAGGTTGCTGGTGGTTACATCCTCACAGGTGGGTTCTTCGCTTCTTTCCTATCCAGCCAGTCTCTCTCCGAGCCTGGCCTTCTGCCTATTTATATGTGCCACAGGGTGAAGGGCAGAACCCAGGAAAGCCTGGGAAAATGCAGAACTGGCATTAACCCCTTCCCCACCTGGGCAGCTCACTAACAAACTGAAGCAACAACACACCATTAGTAGGCACCTGCCTGCATGTTTTTAAATGTTGTCCTCAAAGCTATATGAAAAGGCTCTCTTCTGTATGGTATTTGTTTTTATTATCCTTTTTTCACTGGTACTTGTCCCAATACCAGTGGCCAACTCCCCTTGCCTTTTTTGACAGCGATTTGCCTATTAGTCTTAAGTGGGGTACAAGAAAATCAGATGAACGATCGTCCGATTTACCTCGTTTCACTGCAAGTTGGAACTGAGGAAGGAAATAATGTACGAAAATTGTTGTTTATTGTTTCTGATCATGTTTAATCTTTCTTTTCTGTTTTTTCTCATCCTAAAATCGTCAAAGTTCCCGTACAAGTAAAATTTTGGAGTTTGTTCCTTTGGAAATTTTCGCTCGGAAGGTCGGAATCGGCTGTTGAAAGTTGTGTACACACTATCATAAAATCGTACGATCGTTCCTCGGACAAAATGTTCACCAGATTTTCTTATAGTGTGTACGAGCCTTTAGACGTCAATGGGATTCACTGCTGAGTTTGGGTTTTCCCAATTTCAAACAGGATTTGCCAAGCCCTTGGTGAATTGAATTCAGGCAGGTTCGTCCATCACTACTTCTGGATAAGCTGCAGCTGTTGCGGTGTTCCAAGCAGACACTGTCTAAGCCCTTCTGTCACCACATCTCACTGTGGCTGCAGAGAGAGTGTAACTTCATTTTGAATAAAAACCCATTGCTTATCTTAGGGAGCAAGTTTGGGATCTGTACATAATCCTGGTGCTCAGCTCACGCAAAGTTTGCAAATCCATTAACAAACATTTGCTACCCGTGCCAAGTCCTGGGATTACTCACCACTGCTGCATCCAGAGCTCCATTAGAATGCACAGCTATGGTAGCATTGTGTATGTACATTATCTGCTTCTAATTATCCATGTAGTCATATGGATGATTCCTGCTGATTGCATTCTCCTTGAAATCCCGAAGACCTCATTCCATGTTCAGGAATAATAACACTCATGGGGTGGGTGATTTACCCAGTGTGTCTCAATTACAGTCTAATCAAACGAGAAGCAGGATGTAATAATTTATCAACTGGCTATTGAAGCAAAAAGTTGGCAACCCTTTAATAAATGTCCTCTGTATAGTGTAAGTAATTGAATTTGACTAAAGCTAGGCTCACACCTATGCATGTGGCTGCGGGTGCAGGAATCGCATCTATTTCCACACCCGCAACTACCCACAGCCTGTAAAAGGGTGCACATCTGTGATGTTTAGAACAGTGGCACTGCAAAATGACATTTGTAAAGGAAAAATTGTCATTTAAAATCGCGGCTGTAATGTATTGCTGGCTCCCGGCAATATACAAAAAAATCACTGAAAAAATTTGCCTAGGGTCCCCCCCAGTCCATATTAGGCACTTCGGGTCTGGTATGGATTTTAAGGGGAACCCCGCGCCAAAAAAAAAAATTGATATGGGGTTCCCCCTAAAATCCAAACCAGACCCTTATCCGAGCAAGCAAACTGGTCGGCCAGGATGGGGGGGGGGGACGGGGGGGGGGGGGACGAGCGAGCGCCCATCCTCCTGAACCATACCAGGCTGCATGCCCTCAACATGGGGAGTATGGGTGCTTTGGGGCAGAGGGACTCTGTTGATGGGGAAAAGAGCCTCTTCCCCACAATCGTGGGCTGTTGTTTTGGGGGTCTGCGGGCGGGGGGGCTTATCGGAATCTGGAAGCCCCCTTTAATAAGGGGGCCCCCAGATCCCGACCCCCCCATGTGAATTAGTATCGGTTACATCGTACCTCTACTACCGTAATTCACCAAAAAGTGTCAAAAAAGAAAAAAACACAGGAGACAATTAGGGACAAGTCAAAAAGACCATGTGATTTCATTCTGTACGCGTTTTTGAAAAGGTTAATTCACCTTTTTTTTTTTTTTTTTTTTTAGCAGAAAACGCCGGCACAGCAGCCCATTCATTTGAATGGGTTGCAATGCCCGCGCAAATGCAGCCTGCACAAAACGCAAAAGTGTGAACCTGAGGTAAGTATCTATCAGTTTTTTAATAGTAAGAGGTCTATCTATAGAAAAAAAAAATCACTATGCATATGCTTCAAGTAGTCACACAGCAGTCACAAATAATCACTGTATTATGTATAATATGTTTATTTCCTATGATCATCAGCTCCGTCTAGTGGCCATAATGTGGTATTTCAGGTATTTGAGTAAACAAATGCATTATGGCCACTAGATGGAGCTGACAATAATAGAAAATAAACAAATTACACACATTACTTTGATTATTTGTGACTGCTGTGTGAATTTCTAAAGTGGACCTTATCCCGGAACAAAAAAAAAAAAAATGCACACAGATCTGCATACTCAATTAAGAACTTAATTATTTTAAAACAATGTGGGCAAAATGTAACTTACCTTAATCCCACTTCCTGGTTTTCCCCAAGGCACTGGAGACGTAGCCCCGGCTTCATAGGTGCATCAAAAAAAAAAAAAGATCTCCAGAGAGATTTTGTTTCTAAAGCGTCGTACACATGATGCGACGGTCGTACGACTGGACATCCAAAATCGTATGTCAGCTGTTGTGTCTTGCATACTGACATGCACTAAGCGATCGTCCAACCAAGCCTAAGATGGTGACGTGCTACGAGCGTATAAAGAGGAAGTTCAGGTGAATGTGATTTGTGAATTAGGAATGTAGGTTTACACGACCGAACACTTCCGGGCGTTCCTGACTTCTGAGCATGCGTGTTTTGCACATACAACTTGTTGGCCCAACTTCTCTGTACACACGATACAAGAGTCGTACAACCGCATGTTGTACAACAAAAGTTTTCTGGTCTGCTCATCCAACTTCTGTTGTACGACAGTAGCACGTCGGCTGTTCTAATCGCGCGTACTAACGGTCAGATGATCGTACAACAAACGGTCGTACGAGCGTTTTCATACGACCATCACACCGTGTGTATGGGGATTTAAGTGTGAGATCTTTTTTTTTTTCAGTAGACGAGTGTGTTGTCATATGGTGCATGTGCAAGATGGCAGCACATCATCTTGCCCGGGTGCAGTGCCACATTACACTTGTCTATTGATAAAAGAAATTTCCTTTTAACATCTCGCAAGATATTAAAACTTCTCGCAAGATATTAAAGGGCGAAAGGCTGTTTTTTAATAGACAAGCGTATTGGTACAGCGCATGTGCGAGTTGAGATGCTGACATCATTGGCCAATGGAAACTGGCCACCGATGATGTCCTTTTTAAAGATGGTGGGACAGGATAAAAGACTATGGAGACTGGACAAAAGATGAAATAAAAAGGCAAGCAATGGTGATGAATGTTATTGTTGGACAAACTAAGATTAGGCTGTTGTCAGTTTTAGCAAAGGGGTATAGGGGAACCTTAAGCCATTCGCACAGCACGTTTTTTTATAAACAGACCCCCTAGGTACCACCGGGTGAAATGTGAATATGTCGCTGCTGATTGGGTGCAGAAAATTCAGCTACAACAGTTGAACATTTTCATGTCTTTCTAAAATTAGATTTAATAATCCTAACAGTGTTCCAGACTTTTCATCACTGCAGGAAAGCGTGTTGATTGACTGGGATCCTTTGTGTAAGCGGGTATGATTTATATTGTGTTACAGTAATAATGTTGGATCCAGCTGGAGATCAGCAACGTTCATATCAGATTAGACTCACAGGCTTAATAAAATGCTGGAATCATTATTCACTTTAAATTGTTTAATTTTCTGCATCAGTAACCTATTAAATGATATTATTTTTCAGAGAGAGAGAGAGAGAGATTGAGAACTCTTACAAGCTTACCATCACCTTAAGCCTACTTTAATTAAAAGTTTGAGATTAGAAGAGGTTAGATGGCTGCAAGTCAGGGAAACAAACATGGTGTTAGGTTAATGAGATAATGAAGCTAGCATGTTTTTTTTTTAGCATTAAATCCTTTCTGATATCAGATTTTAGATTTTAAACAAAAAAAAGTGCAATTTAAGCAGCCCTATCATTATCCATAAAGCAGTCATCAGTATTATATCTCACCTATGTGTATTTTTTCTGTTGTTAAATTCTACTGTATTAGATTACTATTGTTTTGTTGTACACTGACGCTTAGCGGTGGTTCAGGGCAGCTACAACTAGTTTACTTATATGATTTGGTATCTTCCTCTGTCCTCCCCCTCTTGTCAATTGTTAGTTTAGTCCTAGCTTGACCATCCTTGTTTCTTCTATGTTCCCTCAGTCAGTCAAAAGACAGGGCTTAAGATAGTCATTGTCTTCTTACACTTCGAAAAACATCCTCTGTACAGCACTTCTCTTAAAGTGGAACTAAACTCTCAGGTTATATCAGCCTGCTCACTCCTCATTTATGCAGGCCACTTGTGTTAAGGTGTCAGGACATTTTGCATAGATCCCAACTGTCCCTAATTTCGAGGGACTGTGCCTGATTTGGGACAAAGTTGCTCTTTCCTCCTCATTTGTCCCTCATTTTGCTTTGATCTATATAATTGTATATGAAATGCACTATTTATAGCTCAAAAAGTGTTTCCCACTGCTGAACCTTTCACCCAATTTCTAAATTGCTGCATTTGCAAATTTCAAAAGCCAATATAAAGGAATAGTAGTGGTAAAAAAAAGCACTTGTAGGTTTAACCAATCACCTTTTGGTATATTTTTCCTTTAAGGGGGTGTGACAGGGGGTGTGTCCTATGCCTACATACTTTTGCTAATAGGTCGTTCCCATCTCAGAAAGTTGTGAGGTATGCATTAACCATTTCTAATCCTTATGATGCTAGCTTTAGTAAATAGATAAGAAGATATATTTTATTTACTTGTTTTACACTTTTTTTTAATATCTACAGTTGCTTCCTAGTTTTTGATGTCATAAATCCAGGAGTCTTCATCATGAGCATTTTTTTTTCTTATATCTGGATGAGGGGAAAAGGACAGCTGGATTCCAGGAAGCAAATGCTACACAAATCATCTGCCTTAGTTCAAACAGGTTGCAGCTGGAAATGCTAAGGGGGGGGGGGGGGGGGGTATATGGTT
>BLSH010207307.1:887739-904753 GCA_018402905.1 Glandirana rugosa
ATTTCTCAGCGGTGGGTGAGTTTGCTTTGAAAATTACAATGTATTAAATAATGTTCTCAGTTTTTGTTGCTCAGATACAGTTAACTTCAGCTTTAAAGTGCATGTAAACCGTCACATATACCCAATGAAGTGAACAGCCTCAGATGATGCACAGGGATAAAACAAATCTCCCTATATAAGTATTACATGTATATCTGCTGTTTTCATCTGTAAATATCCTTTAGAAAGTGGAGATCGTGTTAATATTTTTCCTTTCCTGGTTACATCTGGGAGTGGATCATTGGCATACAGCCAAGGCAGCTGATTGGCAAAAGTCACACACCCCCTCTCCTCATAGGCAAAGGAAGAAAGCAATGTGCATAGTTCTGCTCTTAGGTGACAAGCAGTGTGCTAATCTATTTATAGCAACCTCCCCCATCACACACTTCTATCTCCCATCTTGGAGAATGTGTGACAATTTTTCAGGCTGATAATAGAGCTACGGAGTAAGAGATGGCAACATGACACTGTGCTTTGAAGAGAGATAACAAAACACTGGATATCTATGTGCTCAGCTCAAATGTCATGAATCTGGTTTACGTCCACTTTAAGAAAAACTGTGTTGGATTCAACTTGTGTGTCTTATTGAACAGTTAAGATACCTGTGGATGGTGCCAAGTCAGTATGAAAGTATGTTTGTAGGCAGGTAGTGATTACCTCTGCCCTGTGCCCTGGGTCCTGTGTGCTATAAAATGGACAGAGGCCCAGACCGGGGGGGGGTCTTGCTAAGAGGAGAGATTGGGCCTTGCTCACTTGCTCGCTTGCTGCGGACTTGCTCACTGCCGTTGCCAGAGTCTGGGTTCCCAGTGCCAAGCCAAGGTCCGACTTCCTACTACCAAGGGGGATTGTTAGGACTGTTAGGACTTTCAGTGCTCTCTGAAGATACCAAGCATGGATTCTGCCAAAAATCGACTCTTTCCTATGCAGGTATGCTGGGGCAGCCACAAGCCTGAGTTAGGGACTAGGGATGTTAGGAAAAGACTGCCCTTTATTTTGGACTGTTGCCTGTGTATGCCATCATGTTAATTTATCCATGTAAAGCATTTAAAACTTTGCCTTTGCCTGGTCTGAAGTCACTAAAGAGGTGTAATGCAAGTAACCGGCACACATAGTTACAGCTTAGGTCCCAAAACACCTTGGGGTATGACGATAACAAGAGCTAGAGGTAATATAGTGTGACATACAAGCAAGTGGTTATCAAGGGTAATGAAGGTTTCTCTAGCGGCATGTTGTAAGAGTGTACACCTGAGAGGTGAGATAACTTCTTGCAGTGAGGGAGATGTTGTCAGCACTCCTTCTGCAGCGATCAGTCTCCCATAGCAACAGGAGCAGATCTGCACTGCCGGGGCTCTCAGCCTGTACACAGGTATGGAAGAGGAAGAGTTAAGTGAAGTGCACACATGCAGTCCACGCTAGGTGTTTAACGAGACCTCATACCGTTACTGGGAGTGATGCGTCGGACAGGTGGAAATGGCAAGGGTTCTGCATGTCCCTCCTAAAAGTAACCATGGTGATATTTGGTATATCGAGAGAGTTCACTCAAGTCTTTTATCTGTTCCGGCAATGGTACCTCATGTATAATGCAGCGACCCTATCAAAAGTGCCTAGCATATCCCAGAAGAAGTCACTACAGGGGTAGGCCTCTCATGTGACCCTTGTTTGGCACCCAACAAGGAGGCAAACATTGAGGACATGACAACCACCCTGTCACCCTGCACCCCTATACCCCCCTTCATGTCAATGCATAAAGCAGCATTTAAAAAAGAGTATTCAGTCTTTTCTTTTCCAAAGTTTCACTGATTGATTTTTTCTTGATGATAACGACAGGGTCACTTTAAAGAATAAGTGCACATTTCAAGCCCCTTCACATCTGCCTTCATCCATTGTGGTACATTACGTATTTCACACATTCATGTGTATTGCGTTAAAGTAGATTGCCAGTGTACATCAATAGAATAAAAAACACAGCGCACGTGCACCACTTTGCATGGTGTGTGCATTGTAGTATGCTGCAGAGTGGATCTGTCAACACCTACTGCACTGTGCCTTGGGGTGCCATTATACATGAATGGCACTGCAACGCACTGTACATGACCATTTGTTGCAGTAATAACAATATAATGTGCATTTGACAATGTGCACAACACATACGTGTGAATGGGACCTTAAAGTAATCCTGTCACAAGTGAAATACAGGAGCTGCAATTGCTAACCTCCTACAAATACTACTTGCTTGGCTGTGTCTTGTCAATTGAGGGTCAATACATCTGCCTTGGAACATAGAGCAGCCTTTTTCAACCAGGGTGCCTTCAGATTTCTTTAGGGGTGCCTCAGGAAAATGCTTAAAAAAATATTTTATACAGCTAGTGGGTGTATCAAGCCTTCCTTACACAAAAGCCACAGGTTTTCATTGTGCACCATTACAACCTTCCAACTGCCAGCCTCCTAACAACCAATGACATCATCGGTTGATAAGGAGGATCTCGGGTGCCTTCACAGCATCCTTGTTTACCCTTTTCCTGCCCATCTCCATCAGCACTTGGGGGCACATTAGCTGAATGAGGGAGAGATATATTGGAATACGGTGCCCAAAGCAGTATTTGCTTTGGAAGAATATATTACCTCTAACATTGGGTGTCCAACGTGTGTGGATGTTGCTTTGTTGTATAAAACTATTTGTTTAGTTTTTACATTTAAAAATGGGGTGCCTCAAGATGTGTATAATTTTAAAGTGTGCCTTGGCTGAAAAAAGGTTGACTAACCCTTATATAGAGCATATTAGTCATTCTATACTGCACATTCAAGATGCTTCTCAAGTATCACTGGAACCTTGGACAGAATATAATCATACTTGCATAGAATGGTCAATAAAGGGGTATTGAACCCCATTCAATCAGTTGTAGATATTTGGTGTGGAATTCTTCCCCTGGAAACTGGAGATCTTATGATATAACTGTATATTGAACAATATCACCTTTGCACCTGTTGGATAAACTGAACAGTGAAAGCCCTGTTAGTAGATGAGATCAATGAAGCAGAAGTAGGCTTGTTCTAAATGTTTTATCCAGCTGAACTCACTGGAATCAGATTTCGCTCTACTTGACCAATCTCCTTTTGTTTGTTGTTGGTTTCCCTGGAAAGAATCTTGAAATGAAGGTCAATAGGTTGACATGATGATCTCATATAACTAACTTATTCAGAATAGAGCTGCGGGATTCTGGCTAAAATGAGAATCACATTTTTTTTTTGCTTAGAATAAAGATCACGATTCTCGTAACATCATCTTTCACATTATACAAAAAATTGCACTAACTTTACTGTTTCAGTTTTTTAAACTCATTAAAGTGTATTTTTCCCAAAAAATTGCGTTTGAAAGACCGCTGCGCAAATACAGAGTGACATAAAATATTGCAACAACTGCCATTTTATTCTCTAGGGTCTCTGCTAAAAAAATATATATATAATGTTTGGAGGTTCTAAGTGATTTTCTAGCAAAAAAATCTGATTTTAACATATAACAAGTGTCAGAAAAAGGCTTAGTCTTTAAGTGGTTAAACTGACCTCATTTACAGACCAAAGTTCGTTTCTTCGATCTACAATATCCATAAGATACATTGTTTATAGTTATCTCTCAGCTCTGAGCAAAGTTGATAAACATTTGCCGACTTCTTTGTTGACAGCTCTGAGCAGAGAACGGCTCTGCACTTACATAGAATTGTGGAAATGCCAGATTAAGATCATGAGGGGGGTGAATTTTTAATGATTAATCGTGCAACTCTAATTCAGTAAAATAGCTTGATTCAAAGGTATTATTCCTGGTTAAGGCTTTCATCTACTCAGCTTCCAAATTTAACCACAGAAATTGCCTACGGGCCTTGGGGAGCAAATGGGAGTACTCTGGGATTTTCACCCATGCAGGGTGAGGGATTTAGGGTGATCTGGTAAAGAGAGAAACTTGATTTACAGTTTTACCAGGGTTGATATTGGACCCAGAATTTATAGGCTTGGAGATATTTTGGGTGGAAAAGAGCCCCCTAACCTTGACTATAAGTACTTTGGTTGTGGGAGGAATAACAGGACTGCAAGGGAGGCCTGAAAAGGGCAGGAAGCAGCAAGCAGGTGCCTATGAAGTGTTGAGTGGAACAAGACACAGTTGTGTAAGAGAACTGTGGACTGAACTGTGGACTGCCTGGCTGAGACAATGCTGAGCTTTGTTGACCTTTTTGGTGGATCCCGAAGCAGGGACTTTGAAACCCTGTTTAGGTACAAGTTTGCGGGCAGTGAGCCAAATCTTTATTTTGTATACCAGGAGTATGGACAGGTTTATTTAATTTTCCATGCAGAAATAAGCTTTTTTGTTCATCTTTTGCTTTTACTAACAGAGCTGGCTGGTGATTCTGCGCTCCCTCATATATCACAATGGGTAAAGGCAGTTTTGAATTTATCCCAATTGCATTTGAGATGTTTTTAATCTTTTTTTTAATTAAACATCAGAATCCACATTGTAGTGGCAACCATCCTATTACATCTCCCATGCATATTTGCTACATTCAGAAATTCAAAAAGAATTGCTCAACAGACAGCCTAAACAAAGCCCTTTAAGTTAGTTCTTTTTTCTCCTTTATAACCAGAACGTTGTAATTATACTCATACCTCACATAAATCCCTCTGCCATGTGAATCAATAGCTACTAACAGCCAAGGTTACTATGACACAACCCTGAGTTCTCAGAGAAACCGGACACTGTTCTATAACACTATTGTTCTTTCTTCTATATTTTCTGCATGAGTAGAGTCTTAGCAGAGATCTGCTGAGTCTAACATATTCGGATAACTTGGATTAGTTTTAAAAAAAATTATCAACCGTCATCCATACCCAACCTAAAACTTCAGTCTTGCAGCCTATCTGGTAAACTGAAAATAATCTCTTAACCTGCGGGGCACACTTCAATGAAGTATGACAATCTGGAAATTATGGTATACTATGTGGGCTTGTAGGAGGATCTGGGACTATTCTCAAAAGAAATCCAGCAGTGCCATACTAAAGTCACTGACATGCTGCAATTTAACCTAATCCTGAATTATAACCCTTAGACCTAAAGTCTGTGCTTAGACTATGGATATTTAGGCCCAATTCAGACCTTTCCAATTCCAATGTGCATTATGTCATTCATTTAAATGAGCTGTCAGTGCACAATGGAACAGATAACACATATGCAGCACTTCTCTTGATGCAACACATTGTAATACGCTACTGTGCGTTGTAGTGCCCTGAAACGCAGGTATATCAGAGGTATATCTCCAGCTTTACATTGCTGTAGCCAACAAGGAATCGAAGCAATTCCAGCCTATAGTTCTTATATTCCTAAGCAACAAAAGCTTTTGGAGCCCATTCACATCAGTCTGCTTTGGTGCCTGTGTTTCTTTTGCACGTTAATGTGTGCTGCATGCACATTTACCTGTCTGCTCTGGTGCATTAGTCACCCATTGTAAAACGCACCAGAATGCACCAGAGTGTTCAGAAAAATGCACCATCACTTTTTTATCAATGCAGTGCAGAACAGTGTTACCGTGAGTTCCAATGCACTGCAATGCAGGTTCAATATTAAAATGCATTGGAGTGCCATTTCCAATTAATGGCATCATAACGCACCAATGAACATAATTTCCCAAAATAAAAGAATGTCCAAGCCCTTTTTAAGCTCTTGATTAAACGAGGGTTCCTTTACTAATGAACTAATCTGTTTCCAAAAAACTGATTTTCATCATTCAATACTGTTTCGTCATAGGCAAAGTGTTTTTACAAGCGGTTCCATTAGGATAAGCTCAGTGCCTTCTATATTAATATAAAAAAATATACAGCACCGTGAATTTCCTTTGGAAAATGCCCTGTAGGAGAGCAAAACGCGTTAGCCAGGGACTTCCGGTGACGTCACATCTGGCCATTGAAGCACACGCCGAGGCAGTGCTTCTGGTCTGACATTTTCTGTGTCTTCCTTTCTTGTACTTTTTAAAAGGTTTTAACCTTAAAGCAGAATTCCACCCATTTAAAAGTTAGCAGCTACAAAAAATGTAGCTGCTGACTTTTAATAAATGGCTATTCACCTGTCCCATGGTCCAGCGATGCGGCCACGCCAGATGCCTCGCTCCTCTCCCCCTCCGTGGAGCCGGCATAGCAAGTGTGGGCGCCTGGCTGTGGCTTCACAGCCGGGCGTGCACTGCATGTGCACGAGCTGCGCTGCACTTTGTGAATAGCTGGGGAAATCTTCTGGGACCTGTGATGTGTCCCAGAAGATTGCAGAGAGGGGGGAGAGGTGAACTTCCTTCCAGCGCCGTGGCACCAGGAGAGGAAATGGGAGCTGAGTACCAATATAAACTGGGTACCCGCTCCCCCCCCAAAAAATGACATGCCAATTGTGGCACGTCAGGGGGTCACCATTACTTAAAGCGGAAGTTCCACTTTTGGGTGTAAAAGATGGAATTACGTTATGTAGATAATTTTTTCATGATCTTCTCTATATGAATGCATATTCATCATTAAATCTTGCTATTACATTGGAGGAGTGGAGGTGAAATGAGGAATATACAGCCCAGGACCAGAATACTTTTAGATATGTGCACAGAGACTCTAAAGTTTAGAGTCAACAATTGCAGATGAGCGGGGACACATATGAGGGGAGCGCAGCACTGCGATTCCTACACTGCGGGGAATATTTGCATGTTTTATGTTAAGGATTGCACTCATTTTCACTTGGGTTGGACTGTTTTATTTATGCATGGTTGTATGTGTGTAAGATATTCAAGGAACTAAATTTACACTGCAGAAAGCATTTGCAGGTTTGCATTTTATTTTAGGAATTGCACTAATTTTTACTTGGATTGAACGTTTTCACATTTGAATTGAAGGGTTATGTACACAGTATATGATATACTCTAGGAAGGACAGTGCAGTGAATTTTTATATTATTACCTTTGAAGGAGTTTGTCCTTTGCAACAGTAGCCATCTCAGAAAAAAACTTGGTATATTTCAGTAATTGTTTTACACATTCATTAAGGTAACCACAGTGCGGGTATATAAAAATAATTCAGTGCCTGCTATGGTTGTTCTTTATTCCCGGGTAAAGCTGGTAATTCAATCTTTGCTCCACAAGGGGAAAAGTCCCTCACTCCACAGGGGTATAAATCCCCCACTTCCTTGAAGGGAGCATTCACACTGTTCACACTCACACTTCAAACGCAGCAGGTGCCGCTTCCCAGAAAAAAGTCCTTCCTTAGTCCCCAGAGTCCTTCCTTAGTCCCCCAGAGTACTTTCATAGTCCTTAGACCCTAGAGTCCTTCCTTAGTCCTTAGTCCCCAGAGTCCTTCCTTAGTCCTTAGTCCCCAGAGTCCTTCCTTAGTCCCCAGAGTCCTTCCTTAGTCCCCCAGAGTACTTTCATAGTCCTTAGACCCTAGAGTCCTTCCTTAGTCCTTAGTCCCTAGAGACCTTCTTTAGTCCTTAGTCCCCAGAGTCCTTCCTTAGTCCTTAGTCCCTAGAGTCCTTCCTTAGTCCTTAGTCCCCAGAGTCCTTCCTTAGTCCTTAGTCCCCAGAGTCCTTCCTTATTCCTTAGTCCCCATAGTTCTTCCTTAGTCCTTAGTCCCCAGAGTCCTTCCTTAGTCCTTAAACCCCAGCGTCCTTTCTTAGTCCCTAGAGTCCTTCCTTGGGTCTGCTTCCCAATGCCAACTCACAACTAACTCTACCCCTCTCACCTTATATACCCTCATTCCAGAGCTCACCGCTGACAGTGAGAGTTTGCTAACCCATATAAGAATAACCTCTGAAGTTGACAAAAAAGAGCAAACTATTTCAGAACATCTAAGTCACAGAAGAATGTGCAGTTGGTATGGCAATGCTAACTAGAGGTTTTGAGAGTTTCCCTTCAGGGATTGATGACTTGTACTACGAATAAAGAAATGTGTTTTCAAAAGAAATCTTATCATGTTTGAGACTTAAAATATTTTTTTTGACAAAATAGTTTAGTTTTCTTAGCAGTATCCTGTGCAGGGAATATTGATGAATCATTTCTTTGATTTATTCAACAATTACACTGCATCACATCCCAGCCATACAGAACAGAATCCACCAAGAGAATTTAACTATGCTCCTAATCCTATTTTGCTAAAATAAAAGGAATCTCTATTTTTGATGAACTTCCTTTACTCTCTTACTCTTGCCGGAGGCATATATTTGTCATAAAAATACACACTTGGCAGTATTTCTCTTGTATTAATTTTTAACCAGGTCATGGGAATTAAAATTACAATAAAAAATGTCATTACACGAGTTGGCATATCTCCCAACCAGATTTCACTGTATATAGCACAAATCACATTTTTTACACCAAGCTAACAAAATATTCTAATATGTATGTACTTAGAGAATACTACACTCAAGTTCAGGGTCAATGCTAGCTCCAACAAACTGCAGTTTACCAATTTGAATATAGGTCCTTCGTTGATGATAGGTTCCCTTTTATGGCAGATATTTTTTTTTTGTTCACTTTAACGCGTACATAGATGGATTGAAATTCATCCAGTTCAGCTGTTTCAGGAGTTCATCTATGGTCGTTCCCGCTCGTCATAAATCGATCAGATGATCATCTACTATTAAATGGGAATGTTGAAAAATTTTCATTCGATCAGCGGCTGCAGCCAATTAGTTGCAGCACTGATCAGTGTGTTCTGACAGAAGAGCACTCCCCACTGTGAGAGTAGAAATAGCACAGCGGGTAGGATTCCTCCATTGACCTCATTTGCGTTAATGGGGGAATCAGTCCTTGTTTACAAAAACACATCTACTGTATGGCCAGCTAACTGTATGGCCAGCTTTAAACTCCAAAAGAATAGAAAGTAATATACTGTAAACATATCTGCCATTTTGTAGTGTATTTTTGAATTAACATTTAAATTGATGTCTACATAATTTGTTTTCTAGCTATGTATATAAAATCTCCACAAATAAACATTTAAAGAAAACCTGTACTGAAAGAATTACGGGGGCTGCCGACATTGTTCAGAAACTGCTGATTGCCTACCTGTCAGTGGTTTAGTGCAACTGTGGCCAGGCCATGGAAATTCATATACAGTATTTACATGACCTCCATAGCTGCAGGCTGCAAGCATTTCAGAAAACTAAAACTAAAACTGTCATAGAAATGTCACCGCTCAGCAATGTAGCACCTATCACCCTCAACGCAAAATAAAGCTGTTAGCACAAAATTTGTATTCCACCTACACAAATTGGATCTGAAATAAATAAATATACAAATGTGCAGCATTAAACATATAAACAGTGTAAAAAAAAAAATAATCCCAAACCAAATTATTATGGTGCAGCTTCTATTCCCATTTTATAAAAAATAATTTATTATGCTTTGGTCTGGTTGAATCCGTTTTTTTTTTTATTACTGCATAGGCTCCTATTGATTGTTAGGACCATCGGCTGTTTACATGATTTTGATGTTACAATGATTTCTACCACATCCACAATGTATGCCTTTCCGATGTTCAATTATTCCTTGTATGTAGATATTGTGTATTTATATACTTTTCTCAATAAAACTTGTTTGCATAGAAAGGGACTAAGGAAGAACTATGGGGACTAAGGAATAAGGAAAAAAAAAATAAAAAGGGGCAGACTCGATGGACTACTCAGTCTTTTTCTGCCGTCACTTTTCTATGTTTATTATAATGAATCTATATACAATACCCAATTTTAAATCTTAATTCCAAGGGTTAAAACTTTCATGTGGGACTAAACACATGCACCTCTTCACCAAAGAAACACCTCCAACCATGCATAGTTACATAGTTAGTCAGGTTGAAAAAAGACACAAGTCCATCTAGTTAAACCAAAAAAAAAAAAAAAATAGAAAAATGATATATAACCAAACAATCCCATATACAATCCTTCACCCACAGCTCATCCAGAGGAAGGCAAAAAACCCCAGCAAAGCTTGATCCAATTTGCTATAGCGGGGAAAACAATTCCTTCCTAATCCCCCGAGAGGCAGTCGGATTTTCCCTGGATCAACTTTACCTATAAATGTTAGTACCCAGTTATATTATTTACATTAAAGTGGATGTAAACCCACCATCCACCCAGTATAAACAAATGACACAGTATTAATGTATATATACATGCAAGCCTCCTGCATCTATTCCTACCTTGCAAATGTCCTTCCTGTAAGCACCAGCAGCTCTGAAAACTCTGAAATCAGTGGGTGTCTGTGATTGCTGGAGTTTGGTGGGTGGAGCTGTGATGTCACAAGCCTCCCCACCCACCTCTATACTGAGCCATTGAGGAGAGAGGGAGGGGGGAGTGTAAAACTTTCTCTGCTGTGTGAAGGAGATAAGCAAATTGCTTGTCACTCACAGAGCAAGGGGCGGATCGACTGTGTATTTCCCTGTTAGTCGGACTTTCTCTTCCTGAAAAAAAGCTCATTACTCATAGTTGGATTAACTCTTTGTGGCAAGACTGGGCACAGATGATATGACATGCTATACTCTATCAGGCAAAATTATTAATTGATTTTTTTTTCCGGGTTTACATCCACTTTAAGGAAAGAATCCAGGTCTTTTTTAAAGCAATCTACTGTGTTGGCTAAAACCACCTCTGGAGGGAGTCTATTCTACATTTTCACAGCTCTAACTGTGAAGAAACCTTTCCGTATTTGGAGATGAAATCTTTTTTCCTCTAGACGTAAAGAATACCCCCTTGTCCTTTGTGATGACCTTAAAGTAAATAACTCAACACCAAGTTCACTATATGGACCACTTATATATTTGTACATGTTGATCATATCCCCCCATAATCTCCTCTTCTCAAGAGAGAATAAGTTCAGTTCCTCTAATCTTTCCTCATAGCTGAGCTCCTCCATGCCACTTATTAGTTTGGTTGCCCTTTTCTGCACTTTCTCCAGTTCTCCGATATGCTTTTTATGAACTGGTGCCCAAAACTGAGCTGCATATTCCAGATGAGGTGTTACTAATGATTTGTACAGGGGCAAAATTATGTCTCTATCTCTGGAGTCCATACCTCTCTTAATACAAGAAAGGATTTTGCTTGCTTTGGAAACCGCAGCTTGGCATTGCATGCCATTATTAACCACTTGCTGACCGCCGACTGGCGTCTGACGGCGGCAAAGTGGCTCGATAACGCAAACCGCCGTCATATGACGGTAGCTGCGATATCTCTCATTGTGAGTGCGCACGCGCCGCCGGAGGCGCGCACGCGTGCTCACTGTGTTCGGGGGGGGGGGGCAGGGAGCGGGTAGGGCAGACTTGATCGCTGCCAGCTACCCGCAATGCCCCCCCCCCTGCAGTGAAAGAACGGAGGTCCGTGTAAGTAAACACGGATCTCCGTTCTGTTAGAGGGGGAAGGGCGGTGATCACAGGCTTCCTGTATATGGAAGCCATGATCATCCCTTTTCCCCAGCCAGGGCAGCCCACACACAGTTAGAACACGCCCAGGGAACACAGTTAACCCTTAGAGCGCCCCCTGCAAGTTAACCCCTTCACTGCCAATGGCATTTACACAATAGTCAGTGCATTTTTATAGCACTGATCACTGTATAAATGCCAATGATCCCAAAAAAGTGTCAAAATGGTCTGACATGTCCGCTGCAATATCGCAGTACCACTAAAAATCGCAGATCACTGCCATTACTAGTAAAAAATAAAAAAATAAAAACCCCAGAAATGAATTCTCATCATCCGTAAACGTGGCAACTTTTGCACAAACCAATCAAAAAATGCTGATTGCAATTTTTTTTACCAAAAATATGAGGAAGAATATAAATTGGCCAAAACCGATGGAAAAAATGTTTTTTTATATATTTTTTTTGGATTTGTATTTTTAGCAAAAAGTAAGAAATTTGGGTTTTTTTGCAAAACTGTCGCTTTTCTTTTGTTTATAGCGGCGATCAGAAATGACACAGCGGTGATCAAATACCACCAAAAGAAAGCTCTATATGTGGGAAAAAAGGACGCAAATTGTGTTTGGGTACAACATCGCATGACCGCGCAATTGTCAGTTAAAGCGACGCAGTGCCGAATCGCAAAAAGCGCTCTGGTCCTAAAGTGTGAAATCCTTCCGGGGCTGAAGTGGTTAAGCTTATGATCTACCAAACCCCCCAGGTCCTTCTTCACTATGGATTCTCCCAATTGTACTCCCCCTAGTATGTACGATGCATGCATATTCTTAGCCCCCAAATACATAACTTTACATTTATCAATATTAAACCTCATTTGCCACAATTAGACAGTCCCTTGAGGTCTGCTTGTAAGTTGGAGACATTCTGTAAGGACTTTATTCCACTACATAGCTTGGTGTCATCTGCAAACACTGAAATGGTACTTCTAATCCCAGACCCTATATCATTTATAAATATATTGAAAAGTAAGGGTCCCAACACTGAACCTTTGGGTACACCACTGATAACCTTAGACCATTCAGAGTAAGAATCATTAACCACTACTCTCTGAATTCGGTCTTTTAGCCAGTTTTCTATCCATTTACAAACTGATCTTTCCAAGCCTGTAGATTTTACCTTACACATTAGTCGTGTGTGGGGAACGGTGTCAAATGCTTTTGCAAAATCCAACTATACCACGTCCACAGCCACCCCTCTGTCTAACTCTAAGGTTTTACTTACCTCCTCATAAAAAGAAATCAGGTTTGTTTGACAACTTCTGTCTTTCATGAATCCATGCTGTCTGTTGCTTAAAACATTTTTTTCCAATAAGAACTCATCTATGTGGTATTTTATTAAACTCTGCAGTATCTTCCCAGCTATAGAAGTTAAACTAACAGGTCTATAATTACTCGGTAAAGACTTTGATCCCTTTTTAAATATGGGCACCACATTGGCCCTACGCCAATCCAGTGGTACTAAAAATAAAAAATATGCTCAGCGCTACCAAAAGTGTATAAAAAATATATTACTGCGTTCATATATGCTTCACATGCGTTTTTAGATCTATTGTTTTTTAGAAATTTAAATAGGCGAAGTGCTCAGCACTTATCACAGGTGTGCAGACATTCAAACAAATTGTGTCATAGGATAGCCTACATTCATTGTAGATTTGACAATATATCATGCATAAATTAGTAGTGACTAATTGTGTTCAACACTCTGTGCCACATATAAATCAAACGCTGTGTCTCAAGGCTGGACACAATCTGTGCAATTTGTAACCCTGCGTGTGCTCAAGTGATTCTCATTAATTACTGTGTCTCAAGGCTGGACACAACTTAACTAAGGCTGGGTTCACACTATCTGACAAAAAAACGGTCCTACTTTGATCCTACACTGCTGTGCGATTTACGGTCCTACATGGGGTCAAAGTCGGACCGTTTGTCTGTGAACAGGGATCCGACTTTGATCCCAACAATGCCAGGCACTTTGTGCTCTGGGGATCTTGAAGGGGAACTCCACGCCAAATTAAAAAAAAAAACTGGCATGGGGTCCCCCTCCAGGAGCATACCAGCACGCAACCCAGCAGGCCAGGAAAGGGGGTGGGGACGAGCGAGCGGCCCCTCTCCCTCCTGGACCATACCAGGCCGCGTGCCCTCAACATGGGGAGTATGGGTGCATTGGGGCAGGGGGAGCTCTGCGCCCCCTACCCCAAAGCACCTTGTCCCCATGTTGATGAGGACAAGGGCCTCTTCCCGACAACCCTGGCTGGTGGTTGTCGGGGTCTGCGAGCGGGGACTTATCGGAATCTGGAAGCCCCCTTTAACAAGGGGGCCCCCAGATGCCGGCCCCCCACCCTATGTAAATGAGTATGGGGTACATCGTACCCCTACCCATTTACCTGGAGAGAAATATGTACACAAAAAAAACACACAGCTTTTTAAAATATTTTATTAAATCTGCTCCAGCGTCTTCTCCCCTCTCCGGTGTCTTCTTTTCTTCAGCTCTTTTGCGGGGTCTTTCATCTTCTGAGGGGTCTTTTCTTCTTCTCTGTGGCGTCTTCTGCTCTTTTGCCAGTCTTCTCCGCTGTCCTCTTCCCTCTCTTCTTCTTCTTCTTCTTTTCTTCTTCTTCCCATGTTGACACGACGCGTTCTCCTTCACGAATGCCCTCGCCGCTCTGTGCTGTACCTTATATTGGCATGGGGCGTGGCCACCAGATGACATCACCTGTAGGTCCCGCCCAATATGAGGTCACAGCTCCGCCCCCAGGATGTGACCTCATATGGGGCGGGACCTCCAGGTGATGTCATCTGGTGGCCATGCCCCATGCCAATATAAGGTACAGCACAGAGCGGCGAGGGCATTCGTGAAGGAGAATGCGTCGTACCCCATACTCATTTACATAGGGTGTGGGGCCGGCATCTGGGGGCCCCCTTGTAGTCCCCGCCCGCAGACCCAGACAACCACCGGCCAGGATTGTCGGGAAGAGGCCCTTGTCCTCATCAACATGGGGACAAGGTGCTTTGGGGTGGGGGGCGCAGAGCCCCCCCTGCCCCAAAGCACCCATACTCCCTATGTTGAGGGCACGCGGCCTGGTATGGTCCAGGAGGGAGGGGGCCGCTCGCTCGTCCCCACCCCCTTCCTAGCCTGCCGGGCTGCGTGCTCGGATAAGGGTCCGGTATGGATTTTGGGGGGGGGGCGCACGCTGTTTTTTCGGCATGGGGTTCCCCTTAAAATCCGTACCAGACCAAAGGGCCTGGTATGCTCCTGGAGGGGGACCCCATGCCAGTTTTTTCTTTAAAAATATGGTGTGGAGTTCCCCTTCAAGATCCCCAGAGCATAAGTCGCATGCCAAAGTCGGATCAGTGAAGATTGATACGACTTTGATCCGACTTCAATGCCTTTCAATGGGCTGAAGTAGGATCAAAGTGACAAAAGTAGTACAGGAACCTTTTTCAAAGTCGGTCCAACTTTGAAAAACACAAGTCGGAGCAGTTAAGACGGCTCTCATAGGGAATCATTGTTTTTGTGACGTAATGCAACTTGTGCTCTTCATGTCGGTCCGAGAATCGCACTAGTGTGAACCCAGCCTAAAGCATAAATACCACAAATCAGAATATACAGTGTATCTATTAATGTGCATATCAAAAAATGTCTCTTTAAAGTCTTCAATTTGTTTTTGTGCCTTCTTAAATCTGGTATCCTTCCACCAAAAACAGTGATATTTTTGTGATGTTCACAGGAATTCATTTTTGTGACTGTGATCCACTCTGTGCCAACTTTTTGTGCTCTAGCCTCTCACCTGAGTGTGCTAGGGCCTTAGCACGTAAAGGTTTCTTTGCTGTGATGATGTGATGGTAGTGTTTCTCCACCAGAGGTCTCTCAATGCTCCTAATGGAGCCCTCCTTCCTCCTATTGTGTGCCTGGATCCTCCGAGCTTATACTTCTAATTTCATTCTCAGCATATATAGGAGAAGAATTGAAAAGCTCCGTGGTGTGATATAGTTTTAAAAGTTTATTTAAATAAAACACATAAACAACTCACATTTAAAATCCTAAAAACCGGCGCCTCTCCACGAGCAGCGAACTCGTCACTTTCAATTTCGTCACTTCCGATCACCTCCGCTCACGCCCTACACATTACACCACGCATCACGTGACTTCTTCATGGGTCTGAGCCAAACAGAGACTCCAACAAAATTGAGGAACACAATTAACACCAGCTAGCTACTATATAAACACCTCATGCACACATCTCCCTCTATCCCCATGAAGAAGTCACGTGATGCGTGATGTAACGCATAGGGCGTGAGCGGAGGTGATCGGAAGTGACGAAATTGAAAATGATGAGTTCGCTGCTCGTGGAGAGGCGCCAATTTTTAGGATTTTAAATGGGAGTTCTTTATGTGTTTTATTTAAATAAACGTTTAAAACTATATCACACCACGGAGCTTTTCAATTCTTCTCCCATATATGCTGAGAACGAAATTAGAAGTATAAGCTCGGAGGAACAAGGCACACCATAGGAGGAAGGAGGGCTCCATTAGGAGCATTGAGAGACCTCTGGTGGAGAAACACTACCATCACATCATCACAGCAAAGAAACCTTTACGTGCTAAGACCCTAGCACACTCAGGTGAGAGGCTAGAGCACAAAAAGGTGGCACAGAGTGGATTACATTCACAAAAATTAATTCCTGTGAACATCACAAAAATATCACTGTTTTTGGTGGAAGGATACCAGATTTAACCTCCCTGGCGGTAATCCCGAGTGTGGCTCGGGGTGGAATTTCAGTACCATTAGCGGTAACCCCGAGCCACACTCGGGATCGCATCGCTGGATCCAAGGCAGCGCTACTCACCTTGTCCCCTGGATCCAGCGATGTCCCCCGCCGTGTCTGCGGGCTGTGTCCGCCGCCCGATGACTCTGTGATGCCTCTGTGATGCCGTGTCGCATCGCGTCACACGGGGACGGAGACCGGCGGGAAATTCAAAAAGTGAAACCCACACAGCACATACAGTACACTGTAATCTTATAGATTACATTACTGTATGAAACCATTTCACATCCCCTTTGTCCCTAGTGGTTTGCCCAGAGCTCTGCATGCTCTTTTATATTATATATGTCATTCTTTCTGCCTGGAAACTTGAGAATGTCCATGGCAACCAAAAAGTGTCCCTTTACGTCAAAAGCGTTTTTTGATCAGCTAGAAAACAGCGACGTCTCGAGACCCGTTTGGTGATCCCTGTTTCCCCTACACTTTACCAAAGTATGTCATTACATTAGATATTCTAATGTCACATGACATACACGACACACCCAAAGTGAAAAACTTAAAGGGCGGCCAGAGGCAGGGGCACACTGCGCTACGCTGTGCCGTAGTGTCTCCGTAGTGTCTCAGTAGCCCGCCGCCTGTGTCGGGCGTCTGTGCCGCCCCCTGTAGCGACCTAGGTCCCCTGTTCCACTCATCGCGACGGAACCTAGGTCGCTACGCTAGGGCTCACACCGAGCCCCAATGGCGA
>BLSH010207307.1:916598-948439 GCA_018402905.1 Glandirana rugosa
CACGGGTCAGTCGCTCTGCGGAAAAGCAACACTTCACCACCAATGAGTGGGCCTCCATGCGAGACCTGTGTAGCGTATTGTGGTGTTTTGAGTACTCCACCAACATGGCCAGTACCGATGACGATGTTCTCAGCGTTACTATCCCACTTCTATGTCTCCTTGAAAAAACACTTTGGGCCATGATGGAAGAGGATGTGGCACAGGAGGATGATGAGGAGGAGGAGGAAGAGGGGTCATTTCCAATTTTATCAGGCCAGTCATTCACAAGTGGCTCGGAGGGTGGGTTCCTGCACCAGCATAGGTCAGGTCAAAAATATTCAAGCCAGGGCACAGTTCTGGAGGACGAGGAAGATGAGGAGGAGGAGGAATCGCAGCAGGGTGGCACCCAACGCAGCTCGTGGGCATCACTGGAGCGTGGCTGGGGGGATACAGAGGACACAGATGATATACTTCCCACAGAGGACAGCTTGTCTTTGCCTCTGGGCAGCCTGGCACACATGGCCCACTACATGCTGCAGTGCCTGCGCAACGACAGCCGAGTTGCCCACATTGTAACTTCTTCTGATAACTGGGTGGCCACCCTGCTGGATCCCCGTTACAAGGATAACGTGCCGTCCTTAATTCCCTCACTGGAGCGTGAGAGGAAGATGCGCGACTACAAGCGCACACTGGTAGAGGCGCTGCTGAGGGCATTCCCAAATGACACCGGGAGCTCAGTGGAAGCACAAGGCGAAGGCAGAGGAGGAGGAAGAGGCCACCAACGCAGCTGTGCCACCGCCAGCACCTCAGAAGGCAGGGTTAGCATGGCCGAAATGTGGCAAAGCTTTGTCAGCAGCCCGCCACAACAAACAGCACCACCAGCCGATAGACAACGTCTTAGCAGGAGGTAGCATTTCAGCAACATGGTGCAAGAGTATGTGTGCACACGCCTACACGTACTGACTGATGGGTCTGCTCCATTCAACTTCTGGGTCTCCAAATTGGCCACATGGCCTGAGCTTGCCCTTTATGCCTTGGAGGTACTGGCCTGCCCTGCAGCCAGTGTATTGTCTGAACGTGTGTTTAGCACGGCAGGGGGCGTTATCACATACAAGCTCAGCCGCCTGTCCACAGCAAACGTGGACAAGCTAACCTTTATTAAAATGAACCAGGCATGGATCCCACAAGACTTGTCTGTACCTTGTGCAGAATAAACATTTAGACCGGACTCACACAGCCATTCGTATACTTGATTTTTTGAATAGGCCTCAATATTTTGGGGGCTATCCCAATTATAAACAAACAAAAACAGTGTTGGCTACCTCCTCCTCCTCCTCAACCACTGCCACTTCCACCTACACTGCCACGGTCACGGCCTAGTCAACCTCTAGGCTCCTACTCCACATCCACCCCCCCTTCCCATTTTCTTTTATTTGATCTTAATTTATTTTCCCATCCCCATTTTTTTGTAGGGCACTTGCCCTATTCTTACCCCCATAATTGCTCTCATGCCTGTTCAGTTTCCTGCTCAGGTAGACAATCGGGTGCTCCTCATTGTCTCTGACCTGGGACAGTACAGCCCCTAGTCCCACATCAGAGGCGTCTGTCTGCACGACAAATTCCTTTGAGAAATCTGGGGTCACGAGCACCGGTTGTACACACATGGCTTGCTTCAGCCTCTGAAATGCCTTTTCTGCCTCAGGATTCTACTTCACCATGATCGACCCTCTACCCTTCATCAGATCTGTTAGAGGGAGGCAATGGTGGCAAAGTTGGGTATGAACCGCCTGTAGTACCCTGTAATCCCCAGGAATGCACGCACTAGCTTTTTAGTCAGCTGTTGGGGCCATTTCTGGATTGCCTCAATTTTATTGGTCTGCGGCTTGACCAGTCCCCGACCAATAATGTGGCCAAGGTATTTGGCCTCCTCTAAGCCTATGGCACATTTCTTTGGGTTGGCTGTGAGCCCTGCTTGTACCCGGGGCAAATCAGATTCCCAATCTGGGCTGTGGATGACAACATCATCCAAATAGGCGGCTGCATAGGGGCAATGTGGTCTCAACATTTTGTACATCATTCTCTGGAATGACAAAGGGGCACCATGTAATCCAAACACCATGCGCTTGTACTGTAACTACCCCTCGGGAGTAGAAAAGGCAGTCTTCTCCTTTGCTGACTCTGTTAGGGGTATCTGCCAATAGCCCTTAGTCGGGTCTAGAGTTGTTATGTACCGGGCACCTCCCAACTTGTCTATAAGTTCGTCGACCTGAGGCATCGGGTATGCATCAAACTTGGACACACTATTCAGCTTTCTAAAATCATTACAGAACCCGATATTGCCATCGGGTTTTGGGACCAGCACTATGGGGCTTGACCAGTCACTGTGGGACTCTTCTATCACATCCAACTCTAACATGTTCCTGATTTCTTTTGCAACTGCTTCACGCCTAGCCTCAGGGATTCTATAGGGCTTCACATTTATGAGAACACCTGGTTCCGTAATTATGTCATGCTGGATCACTGTGGTCAATCCGGCTAAAGGGGAGAAAAAGTCTCTATTTTTACTCACAAATTCCTTTAACGTCATTTTGTTGCGCCACTTACAAGGATGCAGTTATGGGGATGTCAGGTGTCATAGGTACCCTGCCAACAAAGTCTCTCTGTCCTTCCATGGTTTCAGGAGAGTAATATGATATATTTGTTCTGGTTTCCTTTTCCCTGTCTGGTAAACCTTGTAGTTTACCTCCCCTAATCTTTCCATAATTTCAAAGGGACCCTGCTACTTTGCTAGGAATTTACTTTCAACAGTGGGGACTAGTACTAGTACTCTGTCCCCGTGGTTGAAAGTTCGGGCCTTGGCACCCCGATTATAAACCCTTCTCTGGGCTTCTTGGGCTTGCTCCATATGTTCTCATACCAGGAGCAGGACAGCCGCGATTCAATCCTGCATCAAGGAGATATGCTCTATGATGCTTCTATAAGGGGTAGCCTCTCCTTCCCACGTTTCTTTTGAGACATCTAACAGTCCCCTGAGATGTCTACCATGCAAGAGTTCAAATGGGGAATAATCCGTGGACGCCTGCGAAACTTCTCGTATGGCAAACATGAGGCACGGCAGCAAAAAAAATCCCAATTTCTCCCATCTTTATCCACCACCTTTTTCAACATACTTTTGAGTGTTTTATTAAATCTTTCCACAAGTCCATCCGTTTGGGGGTGGTAAACAGAGATACGGAAATAGTAGATTTTGTACAACTTACACAAATCCTTAGTCACTCTGGACACAAACGGGGTGCCCTGATTTTTTTTTGGATCCCCACACGACTAAACACCTGGACCAACTCTTTGGCGATAGCCTTAGCGGAGGTATTCCACAAGGGTATGGCTTCCGGGTAGCGTGTCTAGTATTACCAGTATGTGCCGATGGCCCCGGACAGACTTTACTACTAGCTCCACTAGATCCATGCCAATTCTCTCAAAAGGCACTTCAATTATTGGTAGTGGGACAAGCGGATTATGAAAATGGGGCGACGGTGAAGAGAGTTGACACTTGGGGCATGACTCGCAGCTGGGAACTGGGTTCCAGCTCCTCCAGCTCCCCAGCCATTACTGGAAAAGGAAGAGGGTCTCCTCCTTCCTCAGTCATACCAACAGTCTCCCCTTCATTTTGGCAATCAAACGGGTCCGGTGTGAGTTCCTGACAGGATGCCGTACATGCGACCTGTGCAAAATGAGAAAGGTGTCTGTTCATATAAGCATTATCACATTCCATAGGTTCCTCATTCAGGGGACAATTGGCAGCAATATTCCCTAATGCATGGCAGCAATAGCATTGTATATGGCCTATACCCAATCCTTGAAAGGGTCTCAAAGACTTTCCTGGCTTATTTGGCCAGTCTCCAGGTCTAGAGTCCGCAGTCTCATTAGCTGTAACAGTAGTCTTATTATTCTTTCCCACATCCTTGAACCCTGGAACAGTCTTACCGGATCCGCCAGGCTATCTTTCACCCCTAGATGCATTGGAGTGGGGCACAGATGAGCTCAACAAGTCCTCAGCAGCAGTGTATCTCTCCACGAGTCCAAAAATTGGGTTGCCGTTTTGGGGTCCCCATGACTGACCCACTTCCTCAAAGCAGCAGGGAGTGCACACAGATACCGGTCCATGACCACACGCTCCACAATCTGAGGGCCTGGTAAGGTCTCTGGCTGCAACCACTTCCTCATGAGATGGACCAGGTTGAACATTTGGGAGCGAGGTGGCTTGTCCATGCTGTAGGATCACTGATGCACCCGTTGAGCCCGGGCGGCCATGGTGACACCCAGGCATGCGAGTATCTCTGTCTTTAGAGTCTCATAGTCCTGGCCCTTATCTGGTTCTAAATCAAAGTAGGCCTTTTGAGGTTCACCTGTCAGAAAAGGTGCTAACAGTCCCGCCCACTGCTCTTTTGGCCATCCTTTGCGAACAGCGACACTTTCAAAGGTCGTGAGGTACGCCTCCACGTAATCTGCAGGTGATATCATTTGCAGGTGGTAGCTGGAACGTACCATCTTTTGTTCCACTGGCACAGGAGGCACAGACCCCTTTTTTGATTCCACCAGAGCCTCCACCAGCAGGTGGTTTATCTCCTGCTGGGCCTCGTGCTGTCGACCACTCTCCTCGTGCTGAGCTGCAGCAACCTGTGCGACCTGGTGGTTGGTTTCCCGCTGAGCTGCAGTGGCTTGTAGCAGGGCCTTTAACATTTCTTCCATTTTTTTTTCCGGATATTGCCTGCATCCTCCACCACGTGTGAGGGATTTGCTCTTATGGGGATCACGTTTCCTAGGATGAAGGCAGTTCAGACAAGCAGTTTCATGAAAATCTGGCTTGCAGCTAGGTTTATTGATAAAAAAGTTGCATTTAAAATAAACAAAACATAAAACAAATCCTCGCCATTCGGGCTATAACTATACATCTCAGCATTCCTATCTGAGCGGTGCAGGGCTTCTCCCAGACACCCACAAAACAAAGTCAGTGCAAAACTTTTTCTCAGCCCAAAAGCAAAAAGCTCTGTGTGTCAGCTCTCTCATGCTGCCTTCAGAGTCCCAGTGTAGAGCAAACCCTTTCTCTTTTCCTGGTTACTTAAACCCCAGCTGACACTGGACTCAAGTGGATCACAAAATCTGTACCAGAACTAACCCTGCCAAGGTGGCTGGTAACACATGGATTCCACCATAGTCCACTCCAAATGAACGCATACGAGGCGACACATAACGTCCATGTCACGTACCTGGTGGTAGAGTCTGGCTTATGCAGTAGGCAACCTCTCTTACGGCCCTGGTTCCAGAACCCCTGATAGAGCAGACAGGGAGCGCTGGAGCACAGGGGAGCTGGATTGGATACAGATGATGGTAAGATGTCATCTAGAAGTCCATGCAAGACTGAAGAGTAGTGATGCAGGCCGGGTCAATAAAATGCGGGCAAAGCAGTACAGGAGGAGCAGGCAATCGGATGGTCGGGTGCAGGCAGGGTCGTTAACAGGCAGGCAGGTTGAGGTACACAGAGGTCAGACAGAAGAGTGGTCGTAGACAAGCCGGGGGTCGGTGCAGGCAGAGTTCAAGCAGATACAGGTTCAAGGCGGGTCACAGGTAAACTGGAAACTCAGAATAGGTCGCTGAAAGCACTGGTAACGCTGTAGAATGGACAGCACTGGCTGCTGGGCATGGAGGATCCAAATAGAGCCGTTTGGCGCCGTTTCCGGCGTGTGTGCACGCACAGGAGTGCGCACAAGTGCCCAGATCAGCTAAAAACATAGATCTTTTCCTAACAGTCCATCTACTACTTTGCCTTGCATAAAGCCACTATATATATCTATATATATATATATATATATATATATATATATACAGTGGGTACGGAAAGTATTCATACCCCCTTACATTTTTCACTCTTTGTTATATTGCAGCCATTTGCTAAAATCATTTAAGTTCATTTTTTTCCCTTATTAATGTACACACAGCACCCCATATTGACAGAAAAACATAGAATTGTTGACATTTTTGCAGATTTATTAAAAAAGAAAAACTGAAATATCACATGGTCCTAAGTATTCACACCCTTTGCTGTGACACTCATATATTTAACTCAGGTGCTGTCCATTTCTTCTGATCATCCTTGAGATGGTTCTACACCTTCACTTGAGTCTAGCTGTGTTTGATTATACTGATTGGACTTGATTAGGAAAGCCACACACCTGTCTATATAAGACCTTACAGCTCACAGTGCATGTCAGAGCAAATGAAAATCATGAGGTCAAAGGAACTGCCTGAAGAGCTCAGAGACAGAATTGTGGCAAGGCACAGATGTGGCCAAGGTTACAAAAAAAAAAACTCTGCTGTACTTAAGGTTCCCAAGAGCACAGTGGCCTCCATAATCCTTTAATAGAAGACGTTTGGGACGACCAGAACCCTTCCTAGAGCTGGCCGTTCGGCCAAACTGAGCTATCGGGGGAGAAGAGCCTTGGTGAGAGAGGTAAAGAAGAACCCAAAGATCACTGTGGCTGAGCTCCAGAGATGCAGTCAGGAGATGGGAGAAAGTTATAGAAAGTCAACCATCACTGCAGCCCTCCAATAGTCGGCGCTTTATGGCAGAGTGGCCCGACAGAAGCCTCTCCTCAGTGCAAGACACATGAAAGCCCGCATGGAGTTTGCTAAAAAAACACCTGAAGGACTAAAGATGGTAAGAAATAAGATTCTCTGGTCAGATGAGACCAAGATAGAACTTTTTGGTCTTAATTCTAAGCGGTATGTGTGGAGAAAACCAGGCACTGCTCATCACCTGTCCAATACAGTCCCAACAGTGAAGCATGGTGGAGGCAGCATCATGCTGCGGGGGTGTTTTTCAGCTACAGGGACAGGACAACTGATTGCAATCGAGGTAGAGATGAATGTGGCCAATTACAGGGATATCCTGGACAAAAACCTTCTCCAGAGTGCTCAGGACCTCAGACTGGGCCGGAGGTTTACCTTCCAACAAGACAATGACCCTAAGCACACAGCTAAAATAACAAAGGAGTGGCTTCACAACAACTCCGTGACTGTTCTTGAATGGCCCAGCCGGAGCCCTGACTTAAACACAATTGAGCATCTCTGGAGAGCCCTAAAAATGGCAGTTCACCATCCAACCTGACAGGACTGGAGAGGATCTGCAAGGAGGAATGGCAGAGGATCCCCAAATCCAGGTGTGAAAAACTTGTTGCATCTTTCCCAAAAAGACTCATGGCTGTATTAGATCAAAAGGGTGCTTCTACTAAATACTGAGCAAAGGGTCTGAATACTTAGGACCATGTGATATTTCCGTTTTTCTTTTTTAATAAATCTGCAAAAATGTCAACAATTCTGTGTTTTTCTGTCAATATGGGGTGCTGTGTGTACATTAATGAGGGAAATAAATGAACTTAAATGATTTTAGCAAATGGCTGCAATATAACAAAGAGTGAAAAATGTAAGGGGGTCTGAATACTTTCCGTACCCACTGTATATATACACACACAATAAATACACATGTATATTTTGCATATGTGTTGAACTTTGGGGTGCACACCCTAATGTAATAGGCTGTACACACATGTGAGTGAAAGATAAGGAAGATAATTTACTATGTTATCATCAGGGTAAACATTGGGTGCAATGGTTTTCAAATGTGACAATTTTTTTTTTAATATCTTTTACATTTTAAAATCTCCAAGTCTATGCATTCCTAGTTTATGCATTTTTTAGACTACTTATTTTTAATTCATGAAATAAATATTGCAGGCTTGTTTACTGTGAGGAGGAGAAAACTTTGATGAGGTGTAATCCTTTGTTTTAACGCCAAACGCATTTTTCACATTAGATCTTTATCACTAATGTTGACAACCATTGCTGCACAGATTTATTGATGCTTTCCATTAACACAGTAACTGCCAATGATACATCCAATACTTCTTGGCTGCCCCTTTCCAAAGGTAGAAATGTATTTCAATGTTATACAGGAAATATTATGGCATGTAAAAGGTTGAATCAATTCAGCCGTGTGTTTTGATTACATTTTGTGGTCACCCTCTATGTTTTATGCACACATAATTTAGGAGGCTTTGTACAACTTCTGTGGTCTGTGTGTAAGCAAGTTGAATTTAATGCTGCCCCAGCTGTGAGGGCAACAGTTAACTTGCTTTCCGGGTCTTTCTTGGGTCCGACCCACTGGTCCTGTGTTGTATAAAAATAGGGACAGAGATTTGATCCGGTCATGTGCATAGTACTGTATAAAGGGTGCGCATAGTACTGTATAAGACATGTTGCCATTGCTGGAGTGCATTCATCCAGACTACTGCCTAATCCAGAGCACCTATAGATAAGATCATCCAGTGATTTAGCATATTTAACTTTATCCACATTGGGACAATATCATTATAATTAATAGTAGCTTAACTGTAGTAGATCCAGGTTGGACCTTTCAAACATTTTTTTCTCACCTATAGATAAGAGCCTTCTACAGAGTACAGGATCACTGAGATCTACAAATCACCTGAAGATACCAGTCCTGGAAATCGGCCATAACGGACTCTATCCTGTGCAGGTATGCTGGGGCAGCTACAAAGCCTAAATTAGGGTTAAGGATGTTAGGAAAAGACTGTGCACATTGTTCTATTTGCTGAGAGCTTTAGGAAGTGTGCCGCAAGCTCATCCTTTTGTGAAGCCTATTAGAGCCCCTGGCTCTAATCATGTGCTTTAACCACTTGCCGACCGTGTAATTATACGGCCGCAAGGTGGATCCGTTATTCTGGGAAGGCGTACTATAACGTCCTGCCAGAATCGCGCTCCCGTGCGCCCCCTGGGGAGCGCACCTGAGAGCATCCGTGACCGCCGGGTCCGTGAGACCCAGCGCATCACAGATCACGGTAAACAGCCACTGTGAATGTGATCGCTCCGTCAAACGTCCCATCGGTCACCCATGCATCCGTGCTCACCCATCCGTGCCCACCCATCCGTCACCCATGCATCCGTGCACACCCATCCATGCTCACCCATCTGTCACCCATGCATCCGTGCTCACCCAGCTGTCACCCATGCATCTGTGCTCACCCATCCTTCACCCATGCATCCGTGCTCACCCATCCGTGCCCACCCATCCATCACCCATGCATCCATGCTCACCCATCCGTGCCCACCCATCCGTCACCCATGCATCCGTGCTCACCCATCCGTGCTCACCCATCCTTCACCCATGCATCCATGCTCACCCATCCGTGCTTACCCATGCATCTGTTCTCACTCATCCGTCATCCATGCTCACCCACCCATGCTCACTCATCCATCACCCATGCATCCGTGCTCACCCATCCGTGCTCACTCATCCGTCACCCATGCATCCGTGCTCACCCATCCGTGCTCACTCATCCGACACCCATGCATCAGTGCTCACCCATGCATCCATGCTCACCCATGCATCAGTGCTCACCAATCCAATCATGCTCACGCATGCAGCCTCATCTGTGCTCACCCATCCAGCCTCATCCGTGTTCACCCATGCATCCGTGCTCACCCATGCATCCGTGCTCCGCCATCCATCTGTGCTCACCCATGCATCCGTGTTTACCCATCCAGCCATGCTCACCCATGCATCTTTGCTCACCAATCCAGTCATGCTCACCCATGCAGCCTTATCCATGCTCTCCAATCCAGCCTCATCTGTGTTCACCCATGCATCCGTGTTCACCCATGCATCTATGGTCTGCCATCCATCCGTGCTCACCCATCCATCCGTGCACACCCATCCATCTGTGCTCACCCATCCATCCGTGCTCAGCCATGCATCCGTGCTCCACCATCCATCTGCACTCACCCATGCATGCATGCTCACCCATGCATGCGTGATCACCAATGCATCCATGCTCAGTCATCCCCATCTACGGTTTATCCACCCCCATTCCTGCTCATTTATGCCTCATTCATGCTCATCCATACCACATCAGTTCTCATCCATGACACATCCATGCCACTACAGTACCCATCCGTGCCGCTACAGCATCCATCAGTGCCACTACAGCACCCATCAGTGCTACCACAGTGCCTCACAATAATGTAATAGGTAGTCAAATTAGATTTGAAATGTATGCCCCTAGAACGCCTGATGGGGCACCCTGCATGTTGGGCCTCTGTATGTGGCCAGGCTGTATAAAAGTGTCACACATGTGGTATCGCCATACTCGGGACAAGTAGCAGAATATATTTTAGGGTGAAATGTTTGCTAGGTACATGCCGTGTGTTAGAAATATTGTATGGATAACCTTATTTAAAAAAAAATGCGTTTTCATTTTCTTTCCACATTTTCCAAAAACTTGTGGAAAAAATGAACCGTTCAAGAGACTCTTTATGCCTCATAGAATATACGTTGGGGTGTTTACTTTCCAAAATGGGGTCATTTTTTGGGCATTTCCATTGCCCTGGTGCTCCAGGACCTTCAAAATTGCAAGAGGTAGTCAGGAAATTATATGTGTAATTTATGTCCTTAGAACGCCTGATGGTGCTCCCTGCATGTTAGGCCTCTGTATGTGACCAGGCTGTGTAAAAGTCTCGCACATGTGATATCCCCATACTCAGGAGGAGTAGAAATAATGTGTTACTATGACAATTTTGTGAAAAAAAAAATGAAAAAAAGTCTTCATTTTGCAAAGAATTGTGGGAAAAAATTACAACTTCAAAAAACTCGCCATGCCTCTTACTACATACGCTTGAGGGGTATTTGTACTTTTCTGTCTTGTTAGGGCCTCAAGAAATGAGATAGGCTGTCAGTGCATCAGGTGTGATCAATTTTCAGTGATTGGCACCATAGATTGTAGACTCTATAAATTTCACAAAGACCAAATAATATCCACTAAATTGGGTTATTTTTACCAAAGATATATAGCAGTATAAATTTTGGCCAAAATTTATGAAGAAAAATAACTAATTTGCAAAATTTTATAACAGAAACAAAGAAAAATGCATTTTGTTTTTACAAATTTTTCAGTCTTTTTCCATTTATTGCTCAAAAAATAAACACCCCAATGGTGATTAAATACCCCCAAAAGAAAGCTCTATTTGTGTGAAAAAAAAAGTACAAAAATTCCACATGGGTACAGTGTTGTATGACTGAGTAATTGTCATTCAAAATGTGAGAGCACTGAAAGCTGAAAATTGGTCTGGTTAGGAAGGGGTTTTAAGTGCCCAGTGGTCAAGTGGTTAAAAAAATACACCCCCCCAATGGAATTCATGGTCTGGCGCCCTGTATATAGATCAGGGGGCCAGACACATGGACAGGGGGCTGCGCCCGTGCGCCCCTAATAAACGGGCTGCCACTGGTGCATATTAACATCAAGAAAGTTAACTGAGTTTAATCTTCTGTTCAAGTAAAGGTATCCTATGTGTAAGGCAGTGACCCTGTTCAAGGTGCCTAACGTAGCCCAGAAGTAGCCTCCTCTGTAACCCACACCTAGTGCCCAACGAGGAGGGAAACATGAAGGAAGTGTCACCCGCCATCTACCCTACCCCACCTAACCCTACAAATGAAATGCCACTCATTTCAATGTAGCCACCTTCATCTATCCCTATGTAAGCGTACAACTTCCCACTGCAACATGCACTTCTGAATGACTGATTTATCAAACCCATTAGTGGTAGTTCTGGGCACCTGCACGTTCAATTTAGAATGCAGCATTGGAAACCAGGTGAGAAGGAAAGTCCTCAGGAAAGAGAACCTGTCTTATGGGTTAGGCCAGGCGACAGGCAGTCATGTGGCAGCATGGAGTAGGGATTTCACCCTCCTGATTAGGGTTGCCACATCATCCCTTTAATCCAGGACACACATGAATTACACAGGTTCTGAGGCTAATTTAATTTAGATAAAGCACCACGTGAGTTTAATTACCACCTTAATCAGCCACAGAAACTGTGTAATTAATATGTGTGCTGGATTAAAGGGATGATGTGGCAACCCTACTTCTGATAAGTGATAAGACAATCTAATAATCATCTTCTGAATAGAGTGGAACCTCACTCTCTCAATCAATATCACCTATTTTGAATCCTTATGCTGCTAGCATTAGTAAATAGATAGGGAGGTATATTATATTTACTTGTTTTATTTATTTTTTATTTATTTTACATTTCTTCACTTACATCCTGGTTTCTGGCCTAGTAATAAAGTATATCATTCTTCCCAGGAGTCTTCAGGTTTTCTCAACTAAGCACACCCTTCTGCCTGCATGCCTGTGCTAAGGGCAGATAGATTCCAGGAAGTAAATGCTAAATGAATCATCTGCCCTTAGTCCAGATGGACATGGCCAGAAATTCAAGTTTTTTTTTCAAAGTTATTTCTCAGGAAATCAAAGCATTGATACATGGATGTATGGGTGAGATTGTTTTAAATATTTAACATTAATTAAATAGCAATTTTGGTTTGTGGTACTCACAGTGTAGCTCTGCTTTAAGAAGAAAACATGGTGAATGTAAAAAAGTCAGTATAATTATTATTAATTCTTCTTCTTATTATTTATTATTATTATTATTATTATTTTTAAAGTTTAAATAAATACCCATGTGGGTATTTTTTTGTTTGTTGCTATACATTTTCAATGTCACTTCTCAGTGGATGGCATAGTCAGTCAACAGTGACATTGCATTTTTCATAGTGAAGATCTGATAATATCAAAGGGAAAATAGAATTCACTGACAAAAATATCTTTAGATTGAATTTGGTGGATGTTATTTTGACACAAACATCCTGCTGCTTGGCTGACATCTGTTATAACAGAGTAAGGACAAAGCTATTTAAAGGCCAAGTAAAACTAAAATTCTTGTTTTTAGATCAGCTAACAACATGTACAGATTTTCATTTTACACTGTTCCACACTAATATTTGACTGCATACATAAATGTATTGTAAGAAATATATGATAAGGTACAGTAAATGGAGAACCTTATAATGAATTACACACCATAGGCCCATTTCTTAATGTTATCTGAAGCTTTGGGGCTCCCACATAATCAACTCCTCATCTGGCAGACTGAGGTGTCCTGGAGCTATAATAGCCACTCCTGGCCAGAATGTTAACTGAAAAAAGTAGCCCTTAGATGAATCATTTTTTTACATTCAACTATTGAATGTGTAGATGGGGGATTCTTCCCGCTGAGCAATTGCATTCAGGGCCGGCTCTACCACTAGGCAGAGTAGGCAGCCGCCTAGGGCACACTGTCGCCTAGGAGCGCCTGACCACTGTTGATCTATCACTGGCTGCTCTGCCCCCCCCTCCGCCCCCACCCCCCGTGAGGCTGTATTTGATGGGCAAAGGTGAAGCTGTATTTGATGGACACAGGTGAAGCTGTATTTGATGGGCACAGGTGAGGCTGTATTGATTGGTGCTGGTGAAGCTGTATATGATGGGCACAGGAGAGTCTGTATTGATTGGTGCTGGTGAAGCTGTATATGATGGGCACAGGAGAGGCTGTATTGATTGGTGCTGGTGAAGCTGTATATGATGGGCACAGGAGAGGCTGTATTGATTAGAGCTGGTGAAGCTGTATTTGATGGATGCTGGTGATGCTGCATTTCATTGGCGCTGATCAGGCTGGGCAGGGAAAAAGGGGTGGAGTCGGGGGTGGGGCCAAGGGGGGCCGCAAAATGAGGTTTCACCTAGGGTGTCAAAAATCCTTGCACCAGCCCTGATTGCATTCTGACAGCGGGAAGACTTCACTGCCATCAGAATACACTGATCAGCATTGCAGGCTATAGCCTGCAGCACCGAACAAGCAGGGAAAACCTCAACAGAGCAATCAGCACCCATACATGGATGGAAATTCAGCCAGTCCCTGCTGAACTGAATTTTGTACCATGTATGGCCACCTTAAGTCTCCCTAAGGCCCCATTCACACCAGAACACAGTGCGTTCCGTACATGGTTCCCGCACTGCATTCAAAATGCACGGCAGCTGCAATCTGCAGCAGGTGTCGATGTTAAGTTAATGGCACCCCAAATGCATTGCATTTGCCTGCGCCGATTCTCATGGTACAGAAGTAACATGCGATCATTGAAAATAAATGGGCTCAAATCACACTGAACTGCATGTGAATTGCACAGGAATACGCTGTAGGGTTCTGTGCAAATCCTAGTGTGAACCGACCCTTGGAGATAACAGAAAAGCTACAGCAAAAATCATGGCCTGGTGAAAATGTGGACACAGCTGAAGTACAAGGAGCCATAGCTTTAAAGTGGTTCTAAATGTTGAAAGTTTTTTTACCTTCATGCATTCTATTCTATTCTCTGTTCAGCAGCCCCCACTAATACTTACCTGAGCCCCATCTTAATTTAGTATGTGCACGAAAGCCTTGACTTTCTGGGGGCTCTCCCTTCTCATTGGTTGAGACAGCAGCCATTGGCTCCTGCTGCTGTCAATTACAGACAGTAAGCTAATGAGGAGAGAGAAGGGGTGGGGCCGAGCTGTGACTCTGTGTGAATGAACTTGGGATCAAGCCTGTTTGGATGCTCCCATTGCAAGCTGCTTGCTCTGGGGGAACTTGGCAGGAGAGAGGGCCCAGGAGCGCTGGCGAGAGATCTGAGAAGAGGAGCATCGGGGCTGCTCTGTGCAAAACCACTGCACAGAGCAGGTGAGTATGACATGTTTGTTATTATTTTTTTTTAAAGAAAGCCTTTAATATCCCTTTAATTAAAGCGGTAGTAAACGCGGACACCCTTACCCCAAATCTGTAATATGCAGCTTCATGTTGCTCTTTATAATCATTGTACCGCATACAGTACACAAATAAAACGCTCTTACTTGCTCAAATAAACATTTTCTGAATGATTAAGTTTGTATGCAGCCGCCACCATTATAAGTCCTGTCTTCCGCGCCCCAATAGTAATGTATTTCTGCCCTCACTCTGTCTCCGTGGCCTTAATCCCACGCATGCACATTATTCGCCAAAATCAAGCCTTGGATAATTACTTTTGTAGGATTTTGTGTCAGTGCTTGGTGTAAACTTGGTAGTTGCCTTGTGCAGCTCCTCCTTGTAGTTCAGCTGTCTCTCGGTCTGTTGACTCTGCTCTCCATCTCCCATCTCCACAACCCCTGTGTTGTAGAAAGTCACATGGGGTTAAGGCTCAGCATCTGAATGGGGAATGGGGAAGGAGTGTTGTGGGATCTCGAGGCTGACGTCGACCTAAGGAAATGACGCCGCCCCGGCATATACACAGCATTTTTCACAAAAAGCTTGCCGGAAGAATAGAATGAACAGTGCATGCGTCGGTGACATTATGGAAAAGAAAATTACGGATTACACAGAAAGCAAGCAAGTAAAAAGCCATGAACACAGCACACAATGCTATAGGCTGCATTGATTAATTTTAAAGAAACTTGCTAGACTGGGTTTACAACCACTTTAAGATGTCTGTGAAATATATGTATGTTTAACCACTTCAGCCCAGAAGGATTTCCCACCTTAGGACCAGAGCACTTTTTGCGATTCGGCACTGCGACGCTTTAACCAACAATTACGCGGTTGTGCAACGTTGTACCCAAACAAAGTTTGCGTCCTTTTTTCACAGAAATAGAGCTTTCTTTTGGTGGTATTTGATCACCTTTACATAATTTCTGATCACCGCTATAAACAAAAAAGAGCGACAATTTTGCAATAAAAAACAATATTTCTTACTTTTTGCTAAAATACATATAAAAAATATATATATAAAAAAACCAAATGTATTCATCGGTTTTAGATAATTTATATTCTTCCTCATATTTTTGGGAAAAAAAAATCGCAATAGGAATTTATTGATTGGTTTGCGCAAAAGTTGACGCGTTTACAAACCATGAGAATTAATTTCTGGCGTTTTTTACATTTTTTTTTTTTTTTAATAGTAATGGCGGCGCTCTGTGATTTTTATTGGGAGTGTGATATTGAGGCGAACATGTCGGCCATTTTTGATACTTTTTTGGGACCAAATTTAAATATCAACTGATTACTGTATAAATGTCATTGGCAGGGGTTAACCTGCAGGGGGCAGTGAAGGGTTTAACTGTGTTCCCTGTGTGTGTGTTCTAACTGTATGGGGGCTGGGCTGCCAGGGGCACCAGAGATCTAACTAATCCAGAGTACAGGGATCAGTAGATCTCTGATATGCTGCCTGTCAGAACAGGGAACCGCTGTTCCCTGTTTTGGCTCTGTCACAGGCAATCACGGGTCACCGGCGGACATCCAGCAGCGCTTTGCGGGACAGAGCCACACTGTCGCCAATGATAATCGCTACGTGGTCGGAAAGTGGTTAAAGCCCAAATGTATTGTAATATCCACAAGCAATATCCAAAATGTGCTGTAGATTAGGGAAATGCTGCTTTACTCTGAACAGAACAGAATGTGATCACATAGCTGGCAAGTTTACCTTGGGCACAATTGCGACCCCTGCAGGTATACATAGATGCTGGGATAAGTGCACTCAGTGACCTCAACATTTCTGCTACATTAAATCTTCTTGTTCAATGATTATAGGAGACATTCGTTTATTCATTTTTTTATGTTGAAAATGTCAATCTGTCAGCAATAATTAATTTTTTTAAAGGTCAACCCAAAGCACAAGTCATACCTGCAGAAAATACAATTTACAGTCTTTGAAGACCGATAATGGGCACGGAACAGCTGCAACTATTTTCTCAGTGGAAAGAAAAATGACAGCAGCTTAGACTAGGACTATGACCTACATTAGTCAGTAGAATGCATCACTGAGAGTCCAACATACATGCTCAGAAGCTATAATCAGCACTCAGTGCTCTGGTATAACATCCCCTGTGCATAGTTGCTAATAGTAATAATTAAGTCCTGTATTAATAATCTTTATAATAACAGTGCTCATGAAAATGTTTTTTCTTATATTAGATCTGAACCCATTTTATTTCATAGAGTAGGAAATATTTAGGACCCCTGTATTATTATTACTGTGCCTGTCGTTATTGTGAAGATTCACTACTTCTTATTGTGTGGTCAGATACAGAAGAAGATTTTTATCCAAAAAGGGAATAAACAGAATAAACAGCATTTTTCTTTTTCAATAGTATTTACTGGGTTGTCAATACTTTACAGGTAACAAAACATAGGAACAGAGGTAGTACATAATCTTTACACTACACTCAGAATAACATCATACATGGTAGGAGGCCCCAAGGCCAGCGTGCAAATTAAAGTCGATGAATAGCCTACAGCTGGGTATAAACTAGTAGAATTTCTCTCAACATTTTTAATTGAAAGAACATTGTAAGAACACTTGTTTCTTTCTCTGCTCATTACCCAGATAGCAAGCAATTGAACTTCAAGTTTGAAAATTACTTGCTAGACTTGCGAGGCTTCACAAGTTTGTTGCACAATTGCAACAAGTCCACATTGCATGACTCCAGATCAACTTTCTTTGCAGACATACTGCAAGTCTGCTGTAAATTTCTGGTTCAGTTATGTAATATGTATGCTATGCAATAGTCATCCCACCACAGGGGTCACTGTGGGTGAATTTTCATACAGTAGACTTGCAGAGCTTTTGCTGTAGACTCACCACTGTAACTTTGCCCTTTCTAGAGATTTGCCATGTAAATTTGCTACAAATTAGAAAAGTGTCAACTAGAACTTGTGCTTCAAGTGCTCTGCAAGTGTACAACTTGCAAGTAAAAATGTGCAGCAAGTTAACAGACTTACAATTCAATACTGCCACAAATTTGTGACAAGTTATCCTTGCTGTCTGGGTAGAGGGGTCAAATGAATGTTCGTTTTCGACTGCAGTGACAAGAAATTTTGATTGAGCAGGATGGAAACGTTTTCGTGAGTATCTGCATTTCAAACAATATATGTGATTTTTGTTCAGTGAAATATATTCATTCCTAAATTAAATGTTTAAAGCAAACAAAATATTGAGCTACTTTCAACTGACAAACGTTCAGAGAAATTTCACACAAATTTTCCTAAGAATTTTTGTACGAATTTTCGTTAGAAATAATGTAAGGGTGAGAGGACTGTGTAATGTAAAGGGGTCCAGGTGTGTGGAGCTGTGTAATGTAAAGGGGTCCAGAGGTGAGGGGGGCTGAATAATGTAAGTGGGTCCAGAGGTGAGGGGGGCTTAATAATGTAAAGGGGTCCAGATGTGTGGGGCTGTGTAATGTAAAGGGGTCCAGAGGTGAGGGGGCTGTGTAATGTAAAGGGATCCAGAGCTACGGGGGAATTGGGGCTGTGTAATGTAAAGGGGCCCAGGGGTGAGGCGGCTGTGCAATGTAAAGGGGTCCAGAGGTGCGGAGCTGTGTAACCGGTTGTAGACTCTGGGCTTACTAGGCATGCCCAAAAACATATCATCATTGTACACAGGGCATGTCCAGTATGCCCAGTCCTTCTGCCCTGCTGTTCGGATCCTTCCCTGTCCCAGTACTCAACAATTCAGCTCTAATTAATTACAGCTGCATTACCGAGTACAAAAAGAAGGTCAACAGCAGGAGCTGTCAACAAAAAAGCAGTAGGGCAATGTTTATTAACCACTTCCAAACTGAGCCTGTTTTTTGGGTTTGGTGGTTACGAGTTAAAAACAGGTTTTTTTGCTATAAAATTACTTAGAACCCTCAAACATTATATATATTTATTTCTAACACCCTAGAGAATAAAATGGTGGTCATTGCAAAACTTTATGTCACACCGTATTTGCGCAGTGGTCTTCCAAGCGTGCTTTTTTTTAAAATAAATTCTTTTTTTTTAGTTAAAAAATAAGAAAACAGTAAAGTTAGGGCAATTTTTTTCCATATTGTGAAAGATAATGTTACGCCGAGTAAAATGATACCCAACATGTCATGCTTCAAAATTGCGTCCGCTCGCAGTATAGCGACAAACTTTGCAACTTAAAAATCTCCATTGGCGACATTTAAAAAATTCTACAGGTTAGCAGTTTTGAGTTACAGAGGAGGTCTAGTGTTAAAATTATTGCTCTCACTCTAACGATCGCCACATCACCACATGTGTGGTTTGAACACCGTTTTCATATGTGGGCGGGACTTACCTATGCGTTCGCTTCTGCACGCGAGCTTGGCGGGACGGAGCGCTTTAATTTTTTTTTTTTTAATTATTTATTTTGCTTTTTACTTTTTGTTTTTACACTGTTCTATTTTTTTTTTTAATTGATGCCAGGACCTCTTAAATATGAGATCTGGGGTCAAAAAGACCTCATATCTCATATTTACAGTAAAATGCAAAAAAAAAAAAAAAAAATTATTTGAAAAAAATGACAGTCCAAAAAAAAAAATGGGCCCTTTAAGACCGTTGGGCAGAACTGACTTCTGACATCATTTCCACCCTGCCGTATTATACTTGGCTCGCGGACACTGGGGGGGAAGGATCCGATCATCTCCGCCGCTGGCGGCGGGTCCGGTAAGCGGCGGAGATGGCTGGAAAGCGACGGGGGCACCTCTCCCTCCGCTGATAAAAGTGATCTCGCGGTGAATCTGCTGCTAAGACCACTTTTATCTGACGGGGAATCGCCAGAAGAAAAAAACGGTATCTGAATGGTGCCTCCAGCTGCAGGCACCGTTCAGATATCACCACTCAAACCCAAGTACGTCATATGATGTCCAGCAGTACGGAAGTGGTTAACAACATTGCTCAGCCCCAAATACAGAATATTCCATTGAAATAGTGTATCAATTGTAACTTTCTGTGTTTCTCATCTACAGATCAAAGGGATGAACTTTGTTCTGCAGATGAAGAAAGTTAAAGCAACCTTCAAAGTAAAAAAAAATATTAGTTAACTCCGTATTCTCCTTCTCCATTTAATTGTAATTTTCCTGGGGATGTTTTTTATCTTAAAGCGGTAGTAAACCCTAAAATCTATTTTTACCTACAGGTAAGCCTATAATGAGGCTTACCTGTAGGTAAAAAGAATATCTCCTAAACCTGCATGGTTCAGGAGATATTCGCCCTGCATGCAGCCGCTGACATTAGCGGCGCATGCGCTCTGACGATCCGGCCGAGGCGGCCGGCATCTCAGAGCTGGCTGCCGGTGCGAAGAGCTCCCGCGCGCATGCGCGGGAGTGACGTCACGCGGCTCCGGCCACTCACAGCGCCGGAGCCGCGTACCCGGAAGACAGAAGAGGACAAAGATGTCAGCGTCCTTAGCGCTGACCGACTCGGGCATCGGGGGCCTCGTTCTAAGGTAAGTATTTCATAATATGTTAGTATGCAATGCATACTAACATATTATGCGATTTTCTTGCAGGCTTTTTTTTTATTTTTATTTCGGTCAGCGGGTTTACTACCTCTTTAACTAATAGTTAAACTTTTTTCTGTTTTTGTTTGCTTTGTTCTTTAATATTTCTATACCTTTTACATATATTTACACGTATCACACTGAAAAAGTGGAGAATTGAAAAAAAACCAAAACACTTTACTGCATTTGTAAATAACTTTGCAACGCTTTGTACCAAAATCATAATTTTAGTGTTTTAAACAGGACAAATTGCAGAATAAAATGCACATTTTTTATGTGCAATAACACTATTTATGTTTAAACTAATACTGCTCAAAAAAAAGGAAAAATGCCTTTTGTTTAGGTTTATTACATTTAATTGTCTCCCAGGTTGAAGTTGGAATGACGAAACGCGTCAGTACATGGTTGTATGATAACCAAGAGTGACACAAGACACGATACCGAAAGTGACGTTTTGGCAGAGACGATTTTGGTGTGGGTGAGACACTGCTTATCAGGCGCTGGGTCCGCCGTGACCGCGTTATGCCAGTCTAATGCTGCTGCATGAGATTTACAATACATGCGTGTGTACACTGTACATAATGTGAGTGCAATGTTTGAAGGTTTTTAATACCTTTTTTCGTAAATTTGGTCAAACATTACTGCACTATTGGAGCACTTTTTGTTTTCATACATATGGATTGTCTGTGAGATTACCACTAAGGATCAGAGATCAAAGTGAACAGCTTTTAACCCTTAATGGGTTGACGCTTATTTGGCAAGCATGAGAGTGATTTTTCATATTTTGAGGACTCTATGAACTATTTTGGATATATATATTCATTTATTTCTTTTTGTATTATTCACTTATTCACTGGGTGATGTTTATAGTATATGCTAATTACCTTTAGCGCCACTATTTAGTGCATTGGTTATCACGGTAGATATGTTTTTATGTTTAACCTAACACTGCTCAAAAAAACACAAAAACTTTTGTTTAGTTTTATTACGTTTAATTGTCTAAGAATTGCAAAAAAAAAATGAATGTTGCAGGACAATATTCACAAAAAGAAAGCCTCTTAAAAAAACAATGTATGTATCACGTTGTTATCTTAAAGGGGTTGTAAAAGCAGAAGGTTTTTTATCTTAATACATTCTATGCATTAAGATAAAAGACCTTTTGTGTGTAGCAGTCTCCTCAGCACCCCCTAATTACTTGCCTGAGCCCCAGCTCTCTCCAGCGATGTCCACTAGTGTCTAAGCCATCCGGGACACTCCTCCTGATTGGCTGACACAGCAGTGGTGCCATTGGCTCCCACGGCTGTCAATCAAAGTCAGTCAGCCAATCAGGGGAGAAAGGGGGCGGAGCCAGGTCGGCACTATGTCTGAATGGATACACTGAGCTGTGACTCAGCTTGTGTGCCCCCATAGAAAGCTGCTGGCTGAGGGGGCGCATTTTCTGAAAGCGCACCAAATGTCCCGCATGCTGCATCTTTGGTGCACTTTCAGAAAGCAGGCAAGTAATTTTTTTTGTTGGGGGGGTGACACCATGTTTTACTGCACCAGGTGACACCAACCCCAGTGAAGCCACTGCACAAAGCATACCAAGATTCAAAGAATGTACATGACGAATGCATTTAGACAATATTCGCTTATCCTGCAGTTCAGCTTTAAAAAACTGTTTTTTTTCGACCAGTGTTTTCAGCACAAAGGTCTGAATTCTTAGTTTGGTTCTGCTAAATGTATCATATCCTGCAAGTTGTAGGTGATTAAAACTCAATAATGAGATTGAGTATATGTTTTTTTTTTTTAAATTTCATATGCATTTATATATATTCACATACAGACCTAGTGGTTTAGCAAAAGTGATGTGGGTTAGAACAAAATATAACAATTTAAACAAGTAGCATGGGGGTCGGCACTGTCTCCCAAAATGCATACTAGACCCTTAGGTGTTGATTAACTCCACTTTTGTTGAGAAAAAAGCATTTCCCTCTGGGTGATCTATGTACTGTACATTGCAGGGATTATAACAAACTTTGTTGCAGATTACTTCCTTTTGTTATCCTTAAGGAATAGCCACCGGTTGCAGCCAGGAGAGCTGGTGAGTGACATTCACAGTCAGGAGGACTGGGGAGGTATGCCTGAGAGAACTGGGAGATTGCAATTTGAGATGGGTGCAGAGCCAGTGGAGTAGACTGTGGTGTCATGGGCAGTGGAGTTGGGAAAATGCAGCCAAGAGGGCTGGCAGGGCCTGAAGAGGGCTGACTGGGATCAGTAGTCCATCAGTGGGACAGCCAGCATCAGAACTCTCTTCTGCTACACAATAGGGGCCCGCGGTCCCTGCCTGTAATAAGGCAATCACTGAGGCCTAGCTGAGTCAGTGCTAGGCCCAAACTTATCATATGCTAGCTGTGCCGGAAGCTCAAGCAAGTGAGTGCTGGAGGAGCTGAAGAGTGAGATGTTCTGCAGCAAGTGAGGTGCAGGTGGAGAAACGGAGTGAATATACAGGACTGTATATAGTTTTTCCCAGCAAGTTTTGCAACAATTCCATTGGGCATCCCATACTTCCTAAAAGTCATCCAAGTTCTAAACCCTCAATAAAATACATAACAAAGCTAATGGACTGTTCATTGCCTTTGAGTGTCCAGGAAGTTAATGGCAGGCTGGGCAGGGTGACAGGTGGGCCACAACTTTCAGCTGCCCTTACGGGGGTACCGCTACAGGTGTGTGCCAGCGCCTGCCCTTTCCATAACAACCATTGACAGCAGGAAGCTGTCATATATAGAAATAGTGCAAATCCTGCTTCTGTATATGATGTTTGGCTCCTGGGCAAAATTTGGGTTTTTCGTCTGAACGCCTAAACAGCTAAAGTCCAATCGGGAGTGTTGGCTCATCTCTACCTCTCACCATTCTATCAAATTCTAAAAATATAAATAGTGCTTTTAGTTATACTTTAACCTACACATTCTGGAAATTCTGCAGTGCCTGGGGCATGATGCTTTATTCAGAAAGAGTCAATCATATAAATCTGCTAATCCATGAACCATATCCTTTAATACTCTTCTATACTGGAGACACTATTGTGGTTGAATTACACTTAACCTTTCACAGCCATCCATCATCAGCATGAGATTCATGAAGTAGAATGATCTTAGAGCTACTAAAATGTTTGCTTACATAGTAAACAGCAGCGATTTACTCAATAAACATATGCCTTGTGTATGTACATACAACTAGTAATATCATTTAGGATGTTTTATTGGTGTAAACACAAAATACTGCAGAGAATCAACAATGCCGGAATGTTGAGTATTTGTTCTATCCACAGTATTAAAATTCAATACATACAAACACTGACATACTGTAATTTCAAGTTCCCATGTGATAGGTATACCAAAGCTTCAGAAGATGTTAGTGCAATTTGTTGTTCTATGGATCTTAATTAAGTGATTTTATTGGTATTACACTATGGGGAGATTTTTGTGTTTTTGCATTGCCTAAGAGAGTTTATTATACTGCCTGAGGATGGGGTGGATGAACATTAAAGAAATAAAGATTGTGTAAACTATGTGCATCTTACCTGAACATAGTGTTGGTCATATAACTCGGGTGAATTTTCATACAAGCACAGGCGCTGGGCACAGTGGTAGTGGAAGATTATAAGAATCATTGAAGATACACAGTTACATATATTTAATTTGAAAGACTCTGGGTGTATTCATAAAAAAAATGCAGGGCTAGTCCTCCTGTGAATCTGCATGTTCATTTGTTCTATGAGAACAGGGGGGTGAAAACAAATGTTTTTCAGGTATTTTCTCCCCAGGTCAAATGTTCTTCAGATATAAGAATAGCATGAATCAAGAAAATACGGCATTATGGCCATAGATGTGCGCAGCCAATTGCATTAGTGTGTGCCCCTAAACACACATGCGTGTGGTGTGGGAGAGCACATCACAGCAAATAGTGGGAGGCACCAAATTGAGGGAGGGGCATTAAATACCAGAAGGGTGCTACTTACAAAGTGCAGGGTTCAGGAGTGCGCTACTTACAAAGTGCAGGGTTCAGAAGTGCGCTTCTTACGGAGTGCAAAGATCAGGAGTGCGCTATGTACAGAGTGCAGGGTTCAGGATTGCATTTTGTACAGAGTACAGAATTCAGGAGTGCGCTACGTACAGAGTTCAGAGTGCAAGTTTCAGGGGTACACTGCATACAGAGTTTAGGGTTCAGGAGTGCATTATTTACAGAGTGCAGGGTTTAGGAGCGCGTTATGTACAGAGTGCAGGGTTCAGGGGTATGCTACGTTCAGAGTGCAGAGTTCAGGAGTGTGGTATGTACAGATTGCAGGGTTCAGGAGTGCATTGTTGTCACATACCTGGTCGGAGGCCAAAGTGCTGAGAGGGCTTCCCTTGCAGCTAACTGCAGAGCGCCCCTGAAGGTGGTAACAGGGAGCGCTATGCTCAGAGAAGCAGGGGTTGCCAGCTCTGACAGGCTGATGGGGTGTCTGCTGGATGGTGGCTGACGAGCAGGATGCACTGCTGGACAGGAGTTTGTCAGGAGTACCAGGTGAGACTTGGCAGCTGGGAGAGCCAGGAGCAGAGTCAGGAGCCAAGCCAGAAGTCATGCACAGAAGAGAGCCAGCAAGCAGGGTCAGGAGTCTGCCGGGGTCATACACTGGTAATCGGGCAGAACAGTCAGAAGAGCAAGCCAGAGGTCATACATAGATTAGCTGGCAGAACTGGAGTCACACGAACAAGCCAAGGGTCAAAGTCTGGAATGCAGACAAGACAGGTCAAAGGCGAGCCGGGTCAGTAACTCCATAATATCAGGAGCACAGGAACTCACAGGGCTCCATGCAGGGCGGGATATTTTCTTCCTCCCAGGCTCCTCCGAGTGGTCTGTCGCAAGACAGTTTAGAGCCAAGGAGGAGCCTAGTGAAAGCTTCCTTGGCTGGTGGCTCTGTTACATAGGCGGCGGGGAGAGATGCTGCGGGTGACAGCAATCGCTGCACTGCAATGATGCCCAGTACTAGTGATTCCATTGGCGCCTCCCCCCCCCGCCCCTCCTGTATACAAAAGCAGCTGTGCCCAGGTATGCCGGGGGGGTTCGGTGCAGCCACTCAGAGAGGAGCTGTCACTTCTAAATACAGACACCAGGCTTCTTTATTTAGAAGTAATGATAGTGAGCAGCAAGCAGAGCGCCGGCGCCCTGTGCGCTCAGGATGATTAGGGTGTGCCCAGGCACATCCGCCACACCCCATTCGCACACCTATGATTATGGCCACTAGATAGAGCTGATGATCACAGATAATAAGTGTTTATTTCCAAAGGATGTAAAAGGCTGTTGAGTGGTTTTCCTTGTAATGCAAGTATATTTTCCAATAGGCCTGTTGCTTTAAGGGCAAAAGCCCTGTGTAAAAGGGTCAGTAGCCCTGCATAATAAGCCTGGATACAGCAGACAATTTTTCTGCCTTGGTAACTCTGATCACGTGGATACAGTATCGGGTAGGATAGAAATTTCAGTTGTACATTAACTTTATCTTGCTCTGCACCTAGTTGTGATAAGACTTCATACCCGTTTCCCTCAATGGTTTGGATGATTAGCCAAGCACACATAAAGTATAAATGATAGGTTTCAGCAGCCAAAATTAGATTTGGACAACTGGAGCCTGTAAAAGCCTAATCATCAGAAATAATGACTTTTCATGCAGAAACGGCAAACGAATGAGATTAGAAATACTGTCAGGATCTCTGCCTTGTGAAGTCTACCGACGAAGCCAATGACTGCACGTATGTACATCCTAACAGTCTCTGATCATCCCACAATGTGTAGTATTATCCATTCACCAATCATGCACTGAATACAATTTAAAGTAGTTTTGTACATATTTCTTGATTTATTAATTACAGTCAAGACATATAAAATAAAATATTTGAAAAAGTTTTTTTTCTCTTTTTTTCACATCACAAAAAAATATTGCATATTAAAGATGATCTTCAGCCTTCCCTTTAGTCTTGCACAGTTGTACAGGCTCCTCTTCTGTACTGACATTGCGTACTTTGATTCCACTGCACACTGTAAACTTCTCACAGTGTACATTAGAAGCCGCAGCAAGTCAGGTAGAGCCTGCCTCATTCCTGGCTGGAGAATGCCCACCATCATCGAGCTCATCAAGCATCATCAAGCTCCCTGGCCTGACTGTCCGTGGCCCACCTCATTCATTGGATTATTGTTCTTTTAATAATGGAGGCTCAGCATCACATGTGGGCATTGCCTAGTGTGGTCAGAATGTAAATACAGGGGGTTGGTCCTATTCCTACATACTTTTGCTATTAGGTGTCCCTTGTTCCCATCTCAAAAAGTTGTGCGTATGAGCCTACACTGAGGCACAGAGCCAGCCTGAGTGATGACATCACAGTGTCTAAGAAAAAAACATGTAATGAAAATAAAAGGGTTATATTTCAAAATATCATTAGCATGTTGATGAGGGAGGCAAAGTATAAGCAGAATAAACTTCAGCTGTAATATTATGTGGTCTTCTCTTCAACCAGCAGGTGGAGCTCTGATGTCCTTTTTTACATGCAAAGCATTGTATGATTCCTATATCCACCACAAAGACAATCTAACTAAAATGTTTTTATTTATTACAGGCATTTACTGTAGATATACTTGTACATTCACTTCATGTGCCTGCTGCAGATATCTGGAACAAGGGTCAACTTGAAAGCAGCGATGTAATTAAAAGCATGTCATAAATATACTTCCCACATACAAGCAGTAAATTGGTATTGCTGATCATAGATGATTTATATATCTTTTGAAAGCCTCATGCCCAATAAAAAAAACATGGATGACTTCGCGGATGACATTCTGCTATTCTTAGCTGAACCCCTCATTACATTGCCAAATTTAATACCCTCCCCAAAGGAGTAACAGGCATTATGTAATTTCAAAATGAACTTCGCAAAATCCATTGCCCTGAACTTGACACTGCTACAGGCAATTTTACAGTTGTGTCAGCAGAGCGTTCCTTTTACATGGTGTTTGGACTCTATCACCTACGTAGGCATACAATTACCTTCCAACCTCTCAGAACTTTATAGCTGCAACTATTCCTCCCTTCTTTGAGATGGTTAGATACATGACTATTGTAGAATAGATGTCCCCAACTTTTCAAATACCTGCTAGTCAGCCATCCCCCACCTCCAAACTCAGCCACCCTTACATAAATAAAAGGAGACCACACTGAGCTTGGAGTTAAAATGGCCAACACAGCCTTTTATTAATAAACTAAAATAAATAACACAACATTCCTTAAATGGAACACAATTAAGCTTGCTGGTCTTTGAAGGCACCAAACACATCCCAATATTTTACTGTGGAAGCCTTTTAATGATAATAGGTCTCCAGCCGCAACACACCAGCTCAGTCACAAACCTCACTATCTGCCGTGACCTCCAATTTCTATATTTCTAGTCAAACCATCATTAACAGGAATGTACCCGAGGACACCATACCACTAATGTATCAATTCTATTAGCCTAAATTTTAACTGCCTCCAAAGACCAACAACCACCAGGCTGCTATGACATACATCAACCACAACATAAAGAAACAACACAGGGAGAATGGTTGGGAAATTTCCTCTATGTCCGCTCAACTCCACTGTATGCATGCGTCTCTCAACTACCTCCCAAGTCACCAAGACCCCTCCCAGTCCTAACATCACTCCCAAACAGGTAAGCTTCTGCAGTCTTTAACTTTTTCTAATTAACCTCTTTTACACTTGCCTCCCCTCTTCACGCCGTCTGCCCTTCGCCAATTTTTTATGCTTTGAGCCTTCTCATTTGATCTCAATGTGTGGAACTAATTAAACCTTTCATGGTTTGGAAGGGCATCAGTGCTTAACATGAATGTTATTCCAAGACTTTTATACATCTTCCAAATTGTACTAATTTTTCTACCTAAGACTCTATCTGCCTCCATCCAACACACCTTTCAATCATTTATCTGGAAAAACTCCCTGCATCACATTAGCCTGACCCCCTTAGCATATCCAAAATCCAAAGGCATATAGGCCTGTCAGACCTAGAATTATACTACTGGGCCACCCAAATAACCAGAATAGTAGATTGGGGAAGAGCACCCCATAGAGACATTGCCCTGGATCAACCCAACAGATTTGCTAGGTTGGACTCAAGACCAGCTGCTCATAGCAGCCACCCTGAAGTGTTTGGAACAACTTGCAGCTGTTTAAACCTCTCTTCCTCTCCAGGCACACTCATTTTTCTAAGTCTAAAGTCTAAACCTGGGTTTTGAACCTTGGAGGCCCATACATTTCCTGAGGGACTGTTGAAATAATTTCCAACCTCTAGACCATCATTTCTTCAAAAGGATATCCTTTTGTGAGAGAGCTGCCATATTTGAATATGCCTGGCCCTCACAATTCCTAATATGGACCTATCTTCAATACAGCATTACTTGAATGACCTCAAAACATGCCATGCTTTTTCTAGATCTCTTACTCCACTTGAATCTTCATGCACCCTGAAAACCCCTTTACAACATTTAGTTTCAGAAATATACACACTTCTGTACTTCTCTCTCCCATCTAATATGGGACCAGCGTGCCAGGCCTGGGACTCATGAAGATCATTGGAACAATATAAACCTTTTGGTTCATAAAAGCTCTTTAAAAGATGTCCACTCAGGAAAATAGGTACAAACTTAGATCCAGAGTACCCTATTGCATAAAATGGCATCATCTATATCAGCTTGATGTTGGCATTGTGATGCAGAAGAAGGCTCATTCTTGCACATTTGTTGGACGTGCCCTGTCATTTCTAACTTTTAAAAAGCATGCACACTATCATTGCTAAGGCATTGGGTAACACTCCAAACTTCACAGCTGTGCAATATCTGCTACACGACATGTTCATCCCCAAGCCATGATACATTAAACCTGCAACTATGCAAATAATTAGCAACAATGTGTCCCAGTTCACTGGAGATCAACACAAGCGCCAAGTGTGCAGAAATAGTTTTGAAGAATAAACAACATTTCAGAAATGTGAGAACTCATACACATAGGGCAAGATAGGTTACACAAATATACTCAAATTTAGGCGCGTTGGCTGCACTACAAAATCACCACATAATATTTGACAATATTTGAGACCAGGGTCAACATGATTTTCCAAATGCTAGCAGGTTCCAGAGAGAAGGAGAGCTGTCCCGAGTCTCAGTGATATAGGATCCTTTGCAAACCCCCCCCCCCCCCCATTTATTTTCCTTTTTGTTTAATTTTTTTACTTTCATCTTACTTTCTTCCTTCTCCCTTCTTTCCCATCCCTCTTAGAAACACCTATGCAAGCTATCCCCTGTTAGTTTGGGAGATGACCATCAGTTGCCTCCTAGATTTCATAGGACAATTCTTAGTTCAGCTCCTCCAACAGGTTTTGCCCATGCCCACATCCTCTTAACAACATGCCTTGATCTCCTTATCAACATACACAGTTGAGATGTTGGTTTTTAATAAACCTATTAAATAATTCCTATACAGTACACATTCCTTTTACTCGTGCACATATGTCACATCTGTGGAGCACCTAATAATAACCTGAAATCACCTTAAGCCTTCTGGTTATAAATATACTAGTCGGGATAGTAAAAGATCTGTACAGAAATTATTTTAACTGCATTATTTTACCACATAAGCATTTTCTCATTCAATTTAATATCAAAATACAGCATGAGTACAATTATTATCCATGGTATCAAATTGATATTTAACCACTAAAAGCCTCTGTTTCTTATGAACCTGTATTTTACGTCAAACTGAAATAGCTTCATTTTCTTCTGTCCCTAAAATGTATCTAAACCCAAGAGCTCCACCACTAAGTCCAATGCACTTGGATTGCATGATACTTGATTATCACTACGTTTCAAGAATTGTTGCAGTATTTTAAATAAGAACTCTCTGATTACAAGGTTCACACATCACATGGATACACTGCTTCTTTGGATTAATCAAATTTACTATGTGATGTTTATGTTTAATATTCTTTTTACTATGTGTGTATTATATATTTGAAAGTACTCATTATTTGAACACTTTGGTATCTTACAATATATATTTGTATATTTTTTTCTAAGAATTTAGCGCCACCCCATTTTTTATTTTGTATTTTGATTGTGTATGTGGCGACACTACTGGGGTTGGCAGCTGTAATCCCTTGGTCACTTATAGACATACTGTCTGTGTACCTTTCCTTTTGCACATATATTTGTTCACTTCATTAGTGTCATTTATTTTCTTGGTATATTACATTTTTCGGCACATATTTCTTTCTACTACACAGTGTAGCGCATACGTTTTTTCACTTTTCTAATCAGGAACCAGCTAGAGTCCTCCCCTTGTATTTATCACCCACCACAAGGGGGCAGAGACATGAACACACAGGATTTGGCAGCCTTAACCCCTTCCTAACTTCCGGCCAGCCTAATTGACGAAAACTCACTATAACACACTTTATTAGAAAAACAGTACAAGTACAGTACAAATTAACAACATACGACAATGTGCACCCCAAAAGTAGGCACCTGCCTACTACATGCAGATTTTACAGGTTGCACTTAGGGCAGTCTGTTTATTTAAACGGGCTGCCCTATGTGTGAAAATCCCACAAAAGAAATATCTAACTCTTTTTAAAAATTGTGCAGCACTAAAAAAGCATGTTACTTTGTTTTGAGGCATGAACTAGCAAGGTGCGTGGGGGCGCCATTAAGAATTAAGAATAAATGGAACCGCTGTATACCTGCAAAAGGGATGCTCACCTTTGTGCATTGTCTGTATGATTTTGCACACATTCCCACAATGCACAAATGTGAATCTAGCCTAAATAGGATATGTAGTGTGTGAAAGTCAAGCTTTTGTTCTGACACAGCCTGGCACAGATCATGTGATACAAACATACCTTTCAAGGACACAGTAGAGCAAGTTATGACCTGTCTGTAATGCCTACAAACAGATCCAGATATCTACATAATTAACATAGACTGTGGGCTAGAGCATTAGGCTTCCATTAGTGCTGCACCTGTATTTTCTGTATGTTTCATTGATGGTTTCACAAAGCTTTAACAGAAAGATAAGGATACTTATTTTTATCCTGACTATAATTTTAAATCACTTTGCAAGCTTGTTTTAAATTGTTGTATAGGCATAAAGAAAAGTAACATTTCAGAACCGTGTGGGAACTTTTCCTCAGGCATGATGCCTGAGCAAGGGTCCCTGCAGGGTCAATAAATACTACTTGTCTTTGGGATCATATAAGACTTTGTACGACGGTCTACGTCTTAGACTTGGTATTACTTAGTTGGTCTTTTTTTTATCCAACGTTCTCTCCAAGTTTTCACCCAAAAGGATTGATCAGCGTCACGGGTTTACCTTTATACAGCGGACGTATGATTGTTCGAAAAAAGTTTAAACGTTTTAAGATTTAAGAATATACTAGGGTTTCTGTTCATCATAAATAACTGGGACGTCCCTGGGAACGAGTCCGTAGTACGGACTCCTTTTCAAGGGTGTGCCAAGACTTTACAATGAAAAGAAATA
>BLSH010207307.1:948449-968517 GCA_018402905.1 Glandirana rugosa
AGAATTAAGAATAAATGGAACCGCTGTATACCTGCAAAAGGGATGCTCACCTTTGTGCATTGTCTGTATGATTTTGCACACATTCCCACAATGCACAAATGTGAATCTAGCCTAAATAGGATATGTAGTGTGTGAAAGTCAAGCTTTTGTTCTGACACAGCCTGGCACAGATCATGTGATACAAACATACCTTTCAAGGACACAGTAGAGCAAGTTATGACCTGTCTGTAATGCCTACAAACAGATCCAGATATCTACATAATTAACATAGACTGTGGGCTAGAGCATTAGGCTTCCATTAGTGCTGCACCTGTATTTTCTGTATGTTTCATTGATGGTTTCACAAAGCTTTAACAGAAAGATAAGGATACTTATTTTTATCCTGACTATAATTTTAAATCACTTTGCAAGCTTGTTTTAAATTGTTGTATAGTCATAAAGAAAAGTAACATTTCAGAACCGTGTGGGAACTTTTCCTCAGGCATGATGCCTGAGCAAGGGTCCCTGCAGGGTCAATAAATACTACTTGTCTTTGGGATCATATAAGAATTTAGAATTTTGCAAATTTGAAAAAAGCTTGTTAGTATGCAGGCGACATATTTCCATTTGGGCACTGCGACTAGTTAGGAAAACCCACTTTTGAACCTCTCTTGCAACCTATTTTTTTTCTGGTTGATTCATTATGGTTCAGATTCTGCATCTGGCAGCATGTTTCAGATTCCAGTTGGGTCAGCATGGTAATGTCAACGTGGACTTAGATATGGATCTGTTGATTTAATATTGATATGAACTATGATTCTGATCTTAATAGTATAAAACTAAAGATGGCCATACACGGAGCAAAATTTCACCAGTTTCCTCAGTGGTCCTGTCGGCACCCTACTACCTAGCATCACTCGAAAAATTAGAAGCTGTGGGCCAAATATTGTTGGTCAAATAACAGCTGCATTGAATCAAATGCTGTCGCTACTTGGATATTTTGACAGCTGGTGGGGCAGTGAGAGATTAGTCCATCTGCTATGTGTAGCTTGGAAGGGGGAATCGGTTATATTTTTTATCTGTGTGTGTATTATAGAAATAGCGGTCAAAACACCTGAACACATACATGTTTCTTTACTTGAGGATGGTGGTGCACAGAACAATGGATTGTAAAGAAGGGGAGGGGTTATAAAGCTGGCCCAGGGCAGTGGAATGCACCCACTGGGTTATCCTGCTGTACATGACTACTACAGCTAGAAAGTGATGCTTAGCAGAATGTCCATTTACTCATTATGCTTTGATACAGGAACAGGACTATTTAACTCAATTGCACATAACTTTCGGGTTCCTGGACATAGCCACAGAAGATACGTTTTTCAGCTTACCTCCCTCAGCATGTCAGAGATGACACATCTAATGAGGCAGAAGTAGCTAGCCAAGTGGTCTTCCACCATTTGAGAAGCCATCCACTATCAGAACTGGCGTGCCAGCAGCCAGGCTGGAGCCTAAGATCACACAGCTTCTCCTGAAGATCCAGCTACTGTAGGGAGTACCTCCACCATTGCTACCAGAGCACTGCAGTTCCAGTGTCATCATGCCTAGGAGCCCTCCAGCTGTACACCTCTGTTAGCAGAGATATCCTGGACTTCAGTGTGAGGGATGCTGTTTATGAGGATTGGCGTGAGTAGCTGTCCATGTTCTGTACTATTTTCGTGAAGTATTGACTCTTAGCTAGACTCCCTGGTGTCATAGAAACCTATAGGAACTCTGCAAAGCAGTCATAATATACTTTGAGCCACAGAGACATTACATTGAAGAGTCCATGTTTGTGCAGATTTCATAATCTGTTTTTTATTACTCAGCGGTGTAAGCACGATCCTTGCCATATTGGGCGTGTTTTACATTATTGATCCTAACTTTGTGAAGTAAGATGAAGCATGGGTGATACGTCACCTGCTGTGTAAGCGTTTATACTGAACCAGATTTAACACAATCGAACGGCACTATGACATAGGACACTAGGGCACTAGGCTAGGACATAGCTGGGCACATATGCTTTTATGTGTCTGAGCTGCCAATAGTATGACTGGGCTAGAATATTGACTTTCCTGCAGCATGCAAAATAATATTTTCTATTATTATTATTATTATTTGTTCGCATAATTCTTCCAACATCTTGTATTATTCAGTGAAAAAAATGTTACTCACAGGAATGACATATTGAAATGCATGTCAAGCATTAGTCATGTTGACTGCTGGAAATGTACTGGCGTAATAGACTATTTATGACAAAACATTTATTTTCAGAAATGTACCGGCATTTATATAGCTCAAGAAGAAAAATAAATTACTGGGGAAGCAGAAAACTTCTGAAAAGAAGCTAGATTATTTGCATTCTTTTATATTTACTATGCACTGCTATTATCCAAGACATAAATGAAGGGCTGACTCACCCCAGCAGGCTCTACTCTATAACTAAGACAGGGCTGGGACAAGATGGGGGATAGAAGGGACAACTGCCTCAGAAACATTGTTAATATGTGCAGTTGGGGGGACAGGCTAGGAGTTTCGGCTGCTTTGTTCTCCTGTGCCTCCTGTCAGAAGGAGCAAGGGCCTCAGTATGGGGCCTTGGTATCTGCTGGAGGGAAGAATCTGTTCTCTCCTCCCTCAGATAGCAGCTGAGAATACACCACTATTTCAGTGCGACACCGCTGAGGAGTGAAGATGGACTGCCCTTCTTCCTTTCTGCACTTGTCATGTGACCGAACATGACCAGAGACAGGAAGAAGAAGCTGACTTCATTCCCAAGGGGTGCTATGCTGAGAAGGAGTTCTGAATGGAAGAAGTACACAGAGGTTGGGAGGACAACTCAGCCCTAGACCTCCATAGAGTCCTTTAGCATTCTCACTGCCTTAGAGTTTTTCAGCCTTTCTCCCACCCTCGGAGCCTCCCAGATCTAAAGAGATCTGGATGGAAGAGATGGAACTAAAGAGTTCCATGCACCCCAGAGAGTTAACCACCCAGCTCTCCTCCTTCATTCCCCAGACATGTCAAAGCACTCCTCCTCAGACTGACTCCATTGATGCAGGGCCATTTTTTCCTTTCAGTGACACCACCGATGTAGGAGCATTTTTCCTTTACCACTATTAGCCCTGTGTTTGTGCACTGATTTCAAACTCTTCAGTTTTCTGTAGCAAAACTATTGGTAGTATTTTGGCGCATGCCACAAACATTCCCTACATTTCTCCTCCAGGGAAGGGGTGAAGTTTGCCATCTTTATCTTTGGCACTGAGAGACCTTGTCCTGGCCAGGGGCGCTGCTAGGTGGGAAAAAGACCAGAGGCTGCAGCCCGAAGAAATGTGGCACGCCACAGATACAAAATGGGCGTGGTTTAAACTAAATAGCGGGCATGGTTTAAATGGGTTGTGTCCCAAGGGGGTGTGGTTCAAGTCTGAGATGAACGAGGAATGAAGGAAGGAAGAAAGAAAGAGATAGGGAGGGAAGGAGAGAGAAGGAAGGAAAGAAAGAGGGATGAAGGGACAGCAGGCCCAGATGCTACACCACAATAGCAATATGTTTAATCCAGAAAGATCAACAATCAGCAGATAAAGATACTCTAAACACCTAGTGTTAGCGCTTCAATCATCCCGGTTGTTATGGTGTCAGGATGATTGAAGCACATCATTTCTATTATTACATTGTAATATAAGATGAAATAGTTCAACTCACCATAATGCAGAATCAGTGGAAGCCCTGACCAGCAGATGCCATCAGGTGTCCCCAGCATAGTCCCTCCTTACATCACAGGTGTCCCCAGCGGAGTGCCTCCTTACATCTTAGGTGTCCCCAGCAAAGTGCCTCCTTACATCTCAGGTGTCCTCAGCAGAGTGCCTCCTTACATCTCAGGTGTCCCCAGCAGAGTGCCTTCTTACATCTCAGGTGCTCCCAGCGGAGTGCCTCCTTACATCTCAGGTGTCCTCAGCAGAGTGCCTCCTTACATTTCAGGTGTCCCAAGCAGAGTACCTCCTTACATCACAGATGTCCCTAGCAGAGTGCCTCCTTACATCCCAGGTGTCCCCAGCAGAGTGCCTCCTTACATCTCAGGTGTCCCCAGCAGAGTTCCTCCTTACATCACAGGTGTCCCCCAACAGAGTGCCTCCGTACATCTCAGGTGTCCCCAGCAGAGTGCCTCCTTACATCTCAGGTGACCCCAGCATTGCAGAGTGCCCCCTTACATCTCACGTGTCCCCAACATTGCAGAATGCCTCCTTACATCACAGCTGTCCCCAGTGGAGTCTCCGCCGCCATTACAGAAGACCAGCTCTCCTGGAGCCTGGTCACTCGCTGAGGGGAACTAACAAGAGGTGGAGCCAGCTGGGTGGCTGCCAATAGAAAAGGAGCTGCCGCCAACCTCACGCCCCGTGGCCTGCTGCCGGTCTGTGACCTGTTGTGGGAAGGGGGGGGGGGGAAGTATGAGTCAGAGGATGTGGAGTGGCGGATGTAATCGCCTGGGGAAAATTCTGTGTTTTGAGTGATCGGAGTAAGGGGTCCAGGGGAGGAAGAAATAGCATGGGTTTTGGTCACCTTGTGAAACAGCTTCAGAGTAGTCCCTATGAAGGGGTGCTGTTGGATAGCGCATGGGGTGGATTGCCAGGATAACCATGGCAAAAATTCCAGGGGGGAATCAGACAGCGACCGTTCAAGGTCAACCTAGTCTTTCTGGGTCCCATGACAGTGCCAATCAAGCACTCTGGCCAGGTTTATCCCAAAATAATAAAGTTTGAAATCTGGTAGACCAATGCCACCCCCCCACTTTTTGTCTGGTCAGGGTGTTAAGAGGAATGCAAGTTTTTTTTCCCATCCATATAAAACTGTTTGTGATACTGTTTAGCTGTTTAAAGAACTTGCATGGGAGAGAAATTGGTAGAGTGTGAAAGTAATAAAGAAGTCTGGGTAGAGTGACCATCTTGAGCAAGGCTGCTCTGCCGAACCACGAAAATGGTCTAAGTGCCCATTGTTTCAGGTCGTTCTGGATATTGCGTAGGAGAAATAGGAAGTTAATGTTATAGATATCTGTAAGTTTGGCTGTCAATTTAACTCCTAAATACGTGAGGGCATTTGATTCCCACTTAAAGTTACTGGAGGGAGTTGCTTTGGTCAGGTCTGTCTGAGACAGTGTAAGGTTGAGGGCTTCAGATTTAGTGTAGTTTATACTCATGTTGGATATGTATCCAAATGTTCAGAAAGCTTTAACCAGATTCGGTATGGAGGTATGTGGCCTAGTAAGGAAGAAAAGGAGGTCGTCTGCATATGCAGTGACCTTGTAGGTCTTGTTTCTTAAATGGAAACCCGCTATGTCCTGATTAGAATTTTTCTGACGAATAAAAGGTTCTAAGGATAGAATAAACAGGAGAAGGGAGAGGGGGCACCCCTTCCTGGTTCCATTGTTTATTCTTACCGGTTTTGAGAGGGTGCCATTGATTATAAGGTGAGCCTGCGGAGAATGGTATAGGGAAGTGATCCATGACATCATGTGTGGTCCCAGCCCCATATGGCGACATGTGGCAAATAGATAATCCCAGGCCACACAGTCAAAGGCCTTCTCTGCATCGGTGGACAGGAGGAGGCCCTCGATACTCTCAGTGTGAGCCCCATGAATCAGATTGAGCACCTTGATCACATTATCACGCGCTTCATGACCAGGCATAAACCCCACCTGGTCCAGGCCAATAAGTCTGGACAGGTAGGCTGTCAGTCTTGTCGCTAAGATTTTGGCTAATATTTTTATGTCTAAGTTTAGAAGTGAGATTGGCCTATAGTTAGCACAATCTGTGGGGTCCTTAGCAGGCTTGGGAATTAAGGTTATGTGGGTCGTCGTAAAAGAGCAGGGGATAGGTTGAGGCATTTTTAAGTGATTAAGAGCTTGCAGGAAAGGTGTTTTTAGGCATTCTGCGAAAAGTTTGTAATAATTTGCCGTGGACCCATCAGGGCCAGGGCTTTTACTGGGTTTTAGACTTTTAATAGGTGCCAGAAGCTCTTCTTCAGTAAAAGAAGCCTTTGAGAGATTCAGAAACTGAGGCGGACAGTGTAGGTAGTCCACTACTGGTTGGGTAGTCGTTTAGGGTTCGGTCCCTGTTGCCAACAAATTCCGGTGGTTTATGGGGTAGGGGAAGGTTATATAGTGTGGTGTAGAAAGTTTGAAACTTCTCCACAATTCGATCGTTTTTTTGCAGAAGAGTGCCATTAGAATCTTTAATCGAGAGGATGTTTTTTGTGTGGCTTAATGATTTAAGGGCTCTGGCAAGAAATTTGCTGCACTTGTTCCAATGCTCATAGAAGAAACCTTTCCTAAAATATAGGGCACTTTTTGTCTTAAGATTAAGTATGTCCTGTAGATGCTCCAGGGGTATGAGTAACTCATTAGCTATGGCCTCTGCACGCGATTGTTTGTGCTTCAATGGCCGCTATTCTACTTGCTAGGGATTCAAGTTGTTTGTTAGATTCTTTTTTCTTTCGGGAGCCATGTTTGATCAGTTCACCGTGGATAACACACTTATGGGCTTCCCAGATTGTCAGTGGGGAAATATCTGTAGAAATATGTATAACCTAAGTGTCTCCATTTTGTAGGATTATGTATGCTTTCTATTACACATATATGTATGCTAAGACCCCTTTAAAATGAATGAAGCTAGTTTCGTTTTTGAGTTTCTGTTTCCCTGATATTACGTGTCGAAAGTGAAACCAGTGTAAAGACTCTTATAAGGCGTCTGTAACCTCTGCTTTTTTCTAACTATAAAAGAGGAACCCGGGAAATAAAGAGTAGCTTTTTCCTGAGAGACAACTCTGTGTGTATGTGTACTTTCTTATGGCTCAGGAAAGAGCTCTGGGGCTCCATGGGAGTTAACTACTCCACCGCAGATTGACGGGGGTAGAGTTCATATCCTTTCAGCATCAATGGAGTTGTTGATTTGAAAGTAGGTGTCTATTGCAGTCACTACCCTTTTAGAAATGTTTGGGTCTGACAGAAGTAAAGGATTCAGCCGCCAACTGCACAACTTGTGTGGTATATCAGTCAAGTGTAGTTAGGCCGAAACCGAGCAGTGGTCTGAAAGAGATTGAATGCCTATGGCTGCTGAGCGTAACATAGGTAAGTCACGTTGAGTCATAAATATATAATCTATACGTGAGTGCTTCTTATGCATAGCAGAGTAGTATGTAAAATCTTTACCTTTAGGGTGTACCAAGCGTCAAGTGTCCACAAGTAAGAGGGAGTTCAGTGCACGTTTGATTTTGCTCAATATGGAGTAAGACAGACTAGATTTGCCATTGGAAGTGTCTTGAAGAGGTTGCAAAGGGATATTAAAATCTCCCCTGAGTAACATGAAGCCGGTGGCAAAGCTTTTCAGTTTGTCAACACACTGTCTACAAAAAGCCAGGTGGCCTGTGTTTGGGAAGTAAACATTGGCTACAGTCAGAGGCCTATTATGCCTATTCCTTTTAGGAAGTGGAATCTACCCAGAGGGTCTGCGAATTGTTGGTTTATTTTGAAGTTTGCATATTTGTGAATCAAGATGGATACACCTTTGGATTTGTTTGTCGGAAGTGTTTATCACTTAATTTATGTATTGCTTGGGTCTGGAAATGCATTTCCTGTAGCAAGACAAAGGAAGGTTTGACTTTTTTTGAGTTCCCTCAGCAGAGAGGTTCTTTTTTCGGGGACGTTGAGACCCCTGAGGTTGTGGGATATCAAGGTGGGGTTCTTGCCCAGTGATGAGTAAGCCATTGCGCTGGAGGCGGTAGGAATGAACATAATTGAACCCCTCTAAGGTGAGCGCAGGTCAGTGGTGAATTGGAGAGAAGAGGAAAAAGGTGGAGAGGTGGGGAAGGGAGAGTCAAAGTCGGGTAACAGTTAAGGTAGATAAACAGTAATAGGTTTTAGGTATGAAAAACAACAGTAAGATTGAAAGCAGGAGAAAAAGCCCCTTCACCAGATAAGAAGGGGCAGCAATACAACGTGGTTAAATAGCACACCTCTGCGAACTGCGGAGGGGCTTCCTAAACTCGTGTCTGAGTAAATGGCAGCACACCTAGCGGGTGTCGCCTCCAGTCAGACACAGTGTGGGGTGCGCGGGAGGTAAGAGCCAACGTCTTATACGGTGAGAAACAGTAACCAGATACCATACAACTACTACTCACCCCCGCAGTCATATATAAAGTTATTAACTATTGCAATTGATAATACTGACAACATTATAACCTGCTTTAGAATGAGAGAGATTATTGCAAGCAACATAATACATTTATAAGACAGGTGCAAGTATACATCAAGGTAGAGCAAAGGAGTCCCATAATAATCATGGACTCCGTTGCTCTAGTAGTAGCAGACCTCAGATCACATGGCATGGGGGGCGAATGGTCCGAGTTAGGCTGTGGACAAACCCATCAATGTGCAGGTTGTGATATATATGGCTGTGCCATGCCTGAATCCAAAGTGTAGTGTAGGATATCACAGAGTCTTTGCAGGAGAAAAAAGGAAATAACAGACTGCCGGCAAAGAACACTGTGACCATGAAATGGAACAAAGGACTGAAACAGAGAGCAACTTTCAGGTGCAATAAGTGATAAGAGGCGTTAGAGAACTTTGTCCGCTTCCTACTCTTCATCTTTTCATCCAGGACCGTAGTAGCCAGGAGGGCTATACAGATGAAACAAATTGTGGATCTAGGGGTCACCTCTTCTGTGGTTACTACGTTCAAGTGTAGTCCTTGGCTCTGGTGCTCCTGGTAGAGTGAACAGAGTGGGATTGGTCAGCTCCGTGTTGTTTCTGGAATTTCCCTTTTTTGGGCACATGTTTGGTAGGAGTAGAGTATGGGGAAGCCGGTGGACTGTGTGTTAGTTCTGGAAATCGAAAGTCACAGTACCAATCTGGCAGGTCCACAGGTGGGATTTGGAGAGCTTCAAGAAACCCTTGTAGATCGTCAGGTGTTCTGAGAAGATGTTGTTATCCCTCTTGTGTAACAGAGAGGGAAAAGGGAACTTCCACCTGTAAGGCAGGTTGTGCTATCACAGGACCTCCAACAAGGGGTGCAAAGCTCTACGGTTGCTCAGGGTAATTGGGGTTAGATCCTGGAAGAGAGCAATGGGCTGCTCGTTAAACAAATTGACTTATTTTGCCTTGCTTGCACCAGGACTTCCTCTTTGAGCTTGTAGTCTGGGAGACAGCAGATTACATCTCTAGGTGGTGCCGCTGCATTTGGGTGGGCTCTAAGTGCACGATGAGCTTGTTCAAACTCTATGTTAGTGTCAAATTATTGAAAATGGAGGAAAGTGCCTCAGTGATCTGATCCAGGTTGACCGACTCAGGAAGTCCCCGCACCCTTATGTTGTGTCGTCTGCCACGGTTATCTAGATCTTCCAAATGTCGGTTGACAGCAATTAGTTGGGCATTGTAAGAGTTTGAGACAGACATCAAATGAGAAATTGCCTTGTCCCTCTTTTGGTCTGCCCTGTCATTCAGGGCCACCCGCTCATTGAGTGCTAAAAGATCCACCTTCAGTTCCGTTTATAGTGGAGGAGAAAGTGTTCTTAATATCCACCACAAACAGCGACAATGTCGGCATATGAGAAGGGGTGGTCAGGAGGGGAGCGGTGGCTCGCCCTGTCTTCAAATGTAGTCTGTGAGTTTACACTGTAAACTTCCACGTTGTCTCTCGGCGCCATTTTGGATGAGTCTGTTCCTTGTAATGTAGGGAGGCAGTACTGGCAGCCTGAATGCTTGTTGTGAGGCAGAGGCCTGTAGTGGTGGGCATGAAGTGTATCTGTACTCCAAGCTAGGGGGCCACGTTATTGGGAGGCCTTGGGGGTGATATTATGGCTGCTGTTTTAAGCCTGCGCAGCCACAGGGTGGGGGTAAGCTGGGGGTGGTAGGCCTTGGAAGTAGCAATATGGCCGCCACACCGGACTTCCATAGGCCGCATTGAAGCCCTGGGCTGGCATAGTTCGTACTGCCCGGACGGTCAGCAGGCCTCACTCTTCAGGGACCACTTTGTGGGCGATTCCCGGGCTGATTGTAATCTCGTTCAGGCGAGAGGCAGTCCTGGTAAGCAAATGGCGGCTCCGACGGGAGTACAGGCCGCAGGAGATGGGTGACATGACGGCCCAAATCCACCCGTGTGCGGCGCCTCCAGCTCACAATAGTTGCTACAGGCTGTAGGAGAGGGTGACTGGAAATGGGATAGGGTGGTGTTTAGTCTCACTGGTCTCTTGTAGATGAGGATTCCTGCAGATGGAGTCTCACGATCCCGGAACTCTGGTGAGGAGCGTCCGTCGCTGCTCACGCCAAGCCACGCCCCCCCCCGTCCAGCTACTTTTACATGCCCTTAATATATTTTCATTTGTACTCATTCATTCAATTTGTAAAAATGTATGATAATACTTAACATTTCTTCTAACCCTTCAATATCAGTAACTATACACTCTTCTAAGTATGTATATGTAGTGTAACAATTCTATTTGCCATAGCTGTGACTTGCTGGAAAACAGGTATTTTAGTGCACCAGTATCACACACAGCTATGCCCTTATTGTTAAATGTAACCAATTTTCTATATTTTACATTGTGTGTGATTGATATTACCAGTGCAGTGTGATCCTCGGCTTTTGAATTTAGGATTTCAATTCAAAGCTCGTTCTGCTCAAATTGTTGTTCTCTGTGTAGAATGATACCTCACATCACATGATCAGCAATACAGAATTGTCAGTGCGTTGTGCCTAATGTGTAATGAAAGGTTTTCCTATAAACTGTATCTCAGCTTGGTCAGCTCTGAAAACTCTGCATTAGTGTTATGAGTGACCTAGCATTGACGCAAGCATTAGCATAAGGTCATACAGTCAAGGTTATAGCTGCAAATCATTAGAGCCACTGGGGAAAATCTAGTATTAGGCTCTGATGTATGAAACAAAAGGTCTTTTGTACTGGTCGGCCATACTATACCAGATGCCTGTTAGGCTCTGTTACTAGAAACACCACCACTAGCCCTAAGATTTTTATTTTCACTAACTTTGTTATTGTATCTTAGCAATACACTTTCGCTCGGACCACTTTCTTATTAAGGGGTCCCATACAAATACAAATTTCTAATAATTTTGTGGAGCTAGATGAGCGACTTTTTATCAGCGCATGACATAAAACATAACCAACACAATATGGGGAATTTGGGTTTCCCCTTCTTCCGAGCTTTGGTAATGTTAGATCTGTTGGTCATAATAAATGATAACAGTGATCCAGAGTCTGTGGTGCCTGCAGTAGCAAACCTGGCATTAGGACACAGTCTGCAGTGCGCATGACCAACAGACCTAGCACTATCAAAATCCTGAAGAAGACAGAGCCCCAATCCCCTGAAACACATTGGCCATTTTTATGTCATTTTTTTATGTCATTTTTTATGTCATGCACTAATAAATTGATCATTGTCCCCCAACCAGCTGCAGTTTCCAAGAATTTACTCATAGCTTTCCTATGTTCACAATTTTCACATGCCTTAAGGACCCACTATGATGCCTTCCATATGTTGAGTCACCACGGGCCTACCCACCACTAGTGATAAGCAAAGGTGTCTGGATTTGTCAAACCCATTACTAAGTCCAAAAAATGTAGATACATCTAAACTCCATCGTGGGGGGAGCGAATCTTGAAAATGAATTTTAGCCAATCTGTGGGCAACAGCCAAGGGATTATCAAATAGAGCATGGAAAGCTTGGAACTACCGTATACAATGACATATACGTCTGTTTACATCCGATTACCTTCAAGTCTGTCTAGAACAAAAATGGAAAAGGTTTGCGTCTTTCTCCAATTTGGACATAAACATGATGCAAGCCCATTTACATTCGATTACCTCTGAGTGTGTCTAATGTGACAGCAAGCAGGTAAAATCACCTGGTTACATCCAGCATGGCAGGTATATTTGTCCCAGGTTTAGGCTCTATGCTGAGAGTCTATCAGGGGTAGAGGTAATGAGCCCAGCTGAGTGGAGCTGGCTCATTAAGGCCTCTACAAGAACTCCCAGTTGGCTTAGGGAGTTGCTCCACCCTGGAACCAGTTTCTGTGTGAATAGACTGGGGAGCATTACACAAATCCTGTGAGGTAAGAAGCCTATGTGGTTTGTTATAACAGCAGGGAGATATGTGCTAGGTGAAGCACAAGGCTGCACCTAGCTGGCAGACAGGGAAACCTACAAAGTTTAGTAAGTGGCCAAGTTGGCAAGGATTTATTTTGAAGTTTGTTTTTGTTTGGCTGTTTTTCTACAATTGCATATATAGTAAATAAACCACACTTGTGTTATCATCTACAACTGCTGTTTTGTCGTGCCTGTTTTGTGTAGTAAACCCTTCCAGGGGGTCACACACACCCACTGCCGAGCTAACCCCCTTACGCTAAGTAAAAAAGTAAACGGTTGGCAATCTTAAACAGCTATTCCGACATAAACGTGGTGGATTGGAAGTAATAGGATGTAAACGTATGTACATCCATTTACATCTGCATGTCCATAGATCTAGCATGGGCCTGCACCATGAGAAAAAACTGAACAGAAACGGATGTCACAAAAGTGACACCCTTTCCATCCTGCGCTGAACCAGCAGGGGATCTGTTTATAGAAACCCTACCGAAAGGGCCCTTGGTTGTATCAGAAGTGGTGTGTAAAAAAAAAAAATATATATATATATATATATAAACATCACAATTAGCTGCTCCTGACAGTTGCAGCTATCTGCAATGTATCTACCTTTCTTTACATTTTAGAAAGCTAATGCTCTAACATATTTCATTGATCAGTGCAGAAATTGCTGCTGATAAAAGTTCTGCTACAGAGACTCTAGGATGCACAATGTACATTCTACTACATCTCTATTGTCATATGGCATTAGTTTGGTAACATCGCATTACTGTTGTAACTTACTACATTTAGTTAAATGGTGTAACTATGGCAGTACAGCAGGATTCTTGCGCTTGTAACCTGGCTCTGCCTATGGTTACATAGAGGGGAAATATAGTATATAGGATTGGATTCAGAAAAGTGGTAATATAAATTCATGAACAGGCAATGCAAACAAGTATATGGCGCAACACACTGAAAAAACATATAAATCCCATCAAGTCTTTTTAAAATAGTCTATATGTTGCTGGTATGAGAACCAGCATTAGTGAAAAGTCCCAGCACAAAGGTCAGCTTTCTTTGGACCAGAAGCAAAGTCCTTGTAACACTGGAAAAAAGAGAAGAAAAGAGGCGCCTCTAAGTGCAAACTTTAAAAACAGTTTATTAAAACCAACAATTGGCAACTCACATGAGACAGAAGATAAAAGGCACATGAGCAGGTCCTCAAAGGGGTAACATCAGTGAGACATCCATAAGCCAGGATTCATAGCACCATCATGAACTGTAGCAAGGGTCCCTGTGAGCTGGTAACCGGCCGGAGACAGGGGAATCTTGAAACGAGGCTTGGTTCTGTGGTAGCTAGAGTCCCGGGATGATGACGTCACTGGACAGCGACGCGTTATCCGAGCTGGCGTGCTGCGATTGGTGTGGCAGCCGCGCTCCTTTATCAAGCTGTAGGTCAGAACCAAAGGGGTTTGTTTTATGTGCAAAGTAAGGGGCGGGGGGGGGAGGGGCGGTGGGAACCAATGGAAGAAAAGGGGGAAGGTTTCAAGAACGTAACTAAACAACAGAGGGGCCGAAAGAGGGAGGAAAGGGAGGGGAGAAAAGGAAGAGGAAGGCAAAGGGATATAGTCTATATAGTGCCGATATGACAATATCATTAAAGGACACAGCGTTGACAGTACACAGATAAATAGTGCTAATAAATAATTTTAAAGGAATGTATATCATATGTAACTGAAGGACAATGCATAACATAACATTAATCAAAATATAAATATAATTCTGATGACAATATTGAAAACGTATGATAGATAAAACATGACTACAAAATTTATATGTAACCTACAGAAATGTATCTAGTATAAAAACAGGGAGATTCTAGTAGTTTCATAGATAAACAACAGCAATCAATAAGAAAGATTTAAAAACCATTGGCCAAATGCATTTATAATGAGCACTGAACTGTGACTGACAGACAATGGTGAACAGATACTATACTGTAACTGAAAAGTAGCTGACAACTTTCCCAATGGCAAGAGCCAGATCTGAACCTGTGACCTCTGCAGTTTCTGACTGTGACTTTTCGCTGTGTGCCACCTGAGAGGCTGGACAGCTCCATGCCCAATTTCTGAGACAACCTTACATTGTATCTTGTTTCTAGTGAACCTTGAACTCTTTTCTCCTCCCATAAACTTTCTATTTAAGCCATGTCTCTGCACATCCTGTTTGCCAGATTATGGTGCTCTCTCCAGCCAATTTCTTGCTCTTTTGTATACCTGCAGCTGTCCTTATCTTCACTACCACTCGTTATCAACTCTTGGCATGTTCGTTGACTACGCTTTTGTCTGATCCCATCCAGCTACTACTCATTACTGACCTTTTGGCTTGTTCCTTGACTACACTTCTGCCTGATCCCATCCAGCTACTACTCTTTACAGACCCTTGACTTGTTCATCGACTACACTTCTGCTTGTTCCCTATCTGCTTCATCTGCTACCTGATGACCCCACTTGTTCTGTTCCTGTCAGGACAATCTAGAATGTTGCAACCTGGCATTAGCATGTGGTAAAACCCATCAGCTGCTTTCACACGAAGGCACTTGAAAACTGACCATAAAATGCTGGGCGCTTTTGCCGCACTTTTGAGCTACTTTTGCTGCGCTTCCCATGCATTTCAAAGGAGAGGGCGCCTTTGAGGTGCTTTTTTAACACTCCAAACATGCTCCAAAGATGCTTGCAGGAGTTTTTTTCACTGACCTGCCAGCCGCCTACCCTAGTGTGAAAGCATTAATTGATTTCAATGGAAATTGGTTTTCGTGAGCTTTTCATGTGCTTTTTTTAGCACTAAAGTGCCTGAAAAGAGCCTCAGTGTGAAAATGGTCTAAGATCAGGAGCTCTGGTAATGACCAGCTAGTGCTTAGACCCTGTGCCTTGGGTGAGCCCACATAATCCACTAGCTTGTGTATTCATCCAGCTGACTATGGCATGAACCTATCTACTGCTACAGCCACTGGCCTTCATGCTTGATCCCAGACCGTGACAGCAGTCATGCAAATAAAGTGAGTGGGCAGAGCTTACTATATACTAGGTAAGTCATAGTATGACAATTTAACAGACATAAGCCCTAAGCTATGCCCTAAGTACCTAATATTTAGTAAAAGACCTAGAAAATGCACAGCCATGCTTAGCAGATTGGAAAATGTTGCTAATTGAAAGATGTACTCATTTTGATGACACATAGAGATATATTAGATTCAATATGTCATCAATGGATTGTTTTCAGACCGATCATGCAGATCAGAATTGTTCTAAGTTACCTAACTTTGCTTTGTGTGTTAAGTATTTAAAGTAGAACTACTTTTTTGAAGTTTTGAATGGGGTGGAGATGGATTAGAACCCTTGTCAGTTTTTATTGCTGTCTGTGCACCCATTAGGGAGATTCATCCTCTCTATTTGTCCTGTTTACCATTGTCATTGAAAGTGAAAGTAAAAGAAAACTCACATTTTGGGTTGTCCCCAGAAAAGTAATAGAGAAAAAATCTTCCAATGGGGACACTAGTTCTGGTGACATAGGGGTCCCCAAGGAATTCCTTTAATTTGCAGGGATTTCCTCTCACTTCCTGTTCGGCTATGGGACAAAAAGTGAAGGGAAATCTCTGCAATGGGATGCAATGGGACACAGATAGCGAAAAAAAATCTGACAGGAGTTATAATCCTTCCTTGCTCTATCCAAAATGAAAAAAAAGTTTTGCCTATAGCTCTACTTTGGGGTCAATGTACCATCCTCTACCTACAGTATATTGGACAGCCCTGCTGTAATTCAAGCCGCACCCGAAATCGGCAAAAAACGTTTTCAAACCGATGCAGCATCGCAAAGTCGGCATTGCGCTGATTTGAACAGTGCATTTGCCGACACTAGCATGCGACTTGTCATGCGATTTGACCTGTCAAATCCTATAACAAATCGCTCCGATGCAAATGAGGGCTAAAAGGATGCAGAGAAATAATGAAATTACAAATGTTTACAATACACGGTATCCCTTAAAATGTAAACATATAGCATACATCTATTAACGTGACGCTAAAATGAAACTGTGAAAAAGGGATAGTAAGACTTACCTCTCCAACTGCCCACACCAGTAAATGCAATAATAAAGAGAAATCTCCTCCGCCTGAAGACTCTTCAGAAATTGACCTTTACATCACAAGGACAGCTAGTAAAGTGTAGTTCAGTGTGAGGAACAGGTGAACTCTATAGGAAACCAGGAATACAACACTGTAGCTGTTTCAAAAGAAAGTTCAGGTTGTGGTTTACCTTTATTACAGTGCTGGGCTTTCTGCAGGGAACAGTGCTGGAAAGAAGGTGAATATTGCAGCAAAACAGGTTCAGGAGTTAAAAAAATATTTAAAAGCTGTAGCTGTGAATTAAATATGAACACCTGCATATAAGTGCAGCAGTACTTATTAACACACCATCAAATTTATTTTTTAAGCAGTGTAGGTACCAGAATTAAACTTGGTATCTCAGGGATAGGGAGGGAGAAGCAGCACAAGGAGTCAGTCAGCTGTGCTACAGGGCAAGGAGTATGCAAGAGATGAGCTAATCATTGAGCTGCCTTTCCTTTCACTGTCCAGTCACAGACCAGAAAGTGAAAATGCAACAGAGAAAGCTCAGGTCCCCTCCAGCGACAGACAGGACTGTTCTGTGTGGCAGAGCTTTATAAATATGATTACTGGATGGCAGGCAAAACAGTTTAGTGGTTACCTGCAGGTAGGAACAGATCTCTGCCCCTAGGCACAGATAGATTGCTTTTGTGTTCACATTAAGTTTGGGTTCACACCTATGCAAATTGGATGCGGCTTACACCACATCCAATTCTCATGACACTTGAAAACACATTGTTTTCAATGTGTCTGGTTCACATAGATGCGGTGCATTTACACTCGGCATTGCACAGAAAACGTATGCGTTTTATGTGCCATGCGGTGCGAATTCCCAGCCTATTAAGTTCAATGCAGATGTGTTCCGCACTGAACGGAGAACTTTCTCCCTGCTCGCGGCCCCTCCCCCCACAGCTGCTGCGCTCTGAGAACAGACAGGAGCCTCCGAATGCAGCAAACAGGTTGGAATTTGCACCGGACTGATGTGAATCCAGTCTGAAGAATAACAAATGGCCACGTGCACAAGCCTTTATAAAGTCTTTATAATGATGTGGTACATGCAGGCCAAAAGCAGAGGGAGCATGCGTTTTTAATCAGATAATTGAAAAGGGAGTTAGAGTAAGCCAGTCATTGAAAAGGGGAGCAGGGAACATCACTCTTCCCAAAGACTTGGTTGTGTGCTTACAAGAACACTTCCTTCCCATACAGTTGGATGCTTCATTCTATTGATTACCTAGGAATTAAACTTACCTCAACCTACTCCACCCTGTTCTCAGCTAACTATTATCCTCTGTTGCACTCCCTGACTTTATGCAAGCATGGCAATATCCTTCACTTTCCTGGATACACGCTATAAAAATGACGATCCTAGCCAAAGCTCTTTACCACTTCCACACTCTACCTATACGCAGGGGTCAAGTCCTGGGAAAAAAAGTGTGGGAACTCATCCAAGATTCCCTCCTCCCACCACCACCACTACAACTACCACATTCTGCATTACCTCCAACCGGAAGTGACATTCAATCTCTAATGAGCAATCAGTGAGATACACTGTACAGTGGTGTTTAGATTATCGGGGCTAGTATCCTATATCAGGCACAGATCCTATATCTGGCTACCCCCAAAAACAATAGCAGTTGCAGTGAGGTGGTGCAGGGTTTTCGGGATTAAATCAGATGGTGAGGAGCCCATGTAATGCTTCCTTGCCACCTGTCAGACGCCCTCTGAAAAGTGATCCACTGTGGGTTACTCTCCAGAGGGCAACACTAGTGTATCCGAATCTACACAATGCCCCTCACTGGGCTGATAAATGCAGCCTTATCAGTGCAGCCTGACCGACCAGTGTCCATCAGCACAGCCTCACCGGTGCCCATCAATGCAGCCTTACCATTACCCATCAATGCAGCCTTTTCAGTGCCCATTTATGCAGCCTGATCAGTGCCCATCAATGCAGTCTCTCCTGTGCCCATCAGCTCAGCCTTACCAGTGCCCATCCATGCAGCCTCACCAGTGCCCATCAGCTTAGCCTCAACAGTGCCCATCAATGCAGCCTCATCAGTGCCCATCAATGCAGCCTAACCAGTGCCCATCTATGCATCATGACCAGTGCCCATTAATGCAGCCTGGTCAGTGCCCATCAATGCAGCCTGATCAGTGCCCATCAGCTCAGCCTCACCAGTGCCCATCAATACAGCAATATCAGTGCCCATATGTGCAGCCTATTTGGTGCCCATCAATGCAGCCTAATTGGTGCCCATCAATGCAGCCTCACCAGTGCCCATCAATGCAGCCTCACCAGTGCCCATCAATATAGCCTTATCAGTGCCCATCAAATGCAGCCTCACCAGTGCCCATCAATACAGCCTCACCGGTGCCCATCAGCTCAGCCTTACCAGTGCCCATCAATGCAGCCTCATTAGTGCCCATCTATGCAGCCTGATCAGTGTCCGGTCAATGCAGCCTCACCAGTGCCCATCAATACAACCTGACCAGTGCCCATTAATGCAGCCTGGTCAGAGCCCATCAATGCAGCCTGATCAGTGCCCATCAGCTCAGCCTCGCCAGTGCCCATCAATACAGCCTTATCAGTGCCCATCTATGCAGCCTAATAAGCGCCCATCAATGCAGCCTTACCTGTGCCCATCAATGCAGCCTCACCAGTGCCCATCAGCTCAGCCTCGCCAGTGCCCATCAATGCAGCCTCACCAGTGCCCATCAGCTCAGCCTCACCAGTGCCCATCAATGGGGGGGCAACAGTGGGGCCCCCTCAGATATGTCACTGGGCACCACCAGCTGGGCAACTGGGGCTGCAGGAAACTAGGGGGGTAGAGTGGGTGGGGACTCCCAATCTTGTCCACTAATAAGCTAATCCCCTGCTGTGCAGCTCTTTAGAAAAAAACATTTCCGGGTCTCCTGTGTTTAGCTGGGGCCGGGGGACAGAAAGCGTCCTTAGGCAGATTAATCTGCCACAGCATGCTACACAGTGAAAGCCGGCCTGTGCTATATCATTACACTGGAGCCGGCTAGGAGTGCTGCAGCGGATTAATCTGCCTCAAGCCAAAAAATAAGAAATAGTCTGCTTTCCATCCCCTGGCCCCAGCTGAAGAACACAGGAGACCGGGAAAAGTTTATTTCTAAAGAGTTGCACAGCGGGGGATTAGCTTATTAGTGGGCAGAACTGGGAGTCCCTGTCCGCCCCCCCCCCCCCCCCCGGTAAGCCACTGCCAGTCCTGCGGGACGCGGCTGCTAACAGGAACTGAGTTCCTGCTTTGGAAAAAGTGCAGGAACTCCATTCCCATGCGTTCCCGCAGGAATCAAGCCCTGCCTATACGGATCCCTTCCTTTTTTCTTCACCTTTTACAGAACAGAATCCTTTGTTTTATCTGGGCTCGTAGACTCCCCAGAGTTCACAGATATACTATCTATACACACAATCTACATGGTGGCCTAGGAGTTCCCAACATATCTATTATCTGGCAGCTCAAATTTCACAACTGTCTATGCTCCATGCCACAGCTAATATCCCTCTGTGGGTGCTTCCAAATGTTGCCCCAACATCTATGCAAACACTGCTCTGGCTTCCACATACTATAAATCATGTCCGTCAACCTTAAGCCCCCTTATACGCCCTGCGGGTGCTAACCATGAGTTTGTTATGTTCTGTTTGAAAACAATAAACATATTGAAACAGAAAAGGGGAGCAGGGATTACTGGACAGAGAGTGTTCATAATATTGTGATACTCATTAGTATAGAGTTAAGGATCCGGTGGT
>BLSH010207307.1:977766-1000389 GCA_018402905.1 Glandirana rugosa
TTTAATGATTGACGGTTTGATTTAAAGTGACACACACACTTGAAATAATTGTGCAGAAGAGATGTGCAATGTTTGACGGTTTCAATTAAAGTGATACACACATTTTAAAAAGAAGTGTGAATAAAAGATGTGTAATGATTTCCGGTTTGCTTTAAAGTGATACACACATTTTGCAGAACAGTGATATGGGTACTCCCGGCTTATTTATACTTTTTTGACACAGTTTGAAGATGATTTTAGAACTGTTCTATGGCCTCTAATGTTAATTAATACTTTTCAGACCCATTTTGAAGATGATCTCCATTTTTGCATTTTTTATGTTTTTATTTTTTAAAAAATATTTAAAGTTATTTCCCTGTCCCCATTTCTTTGTAGGTCACTTGTCCCACCCTTACCCACATTTCCTTCCTTTTGCAGACCTCTAGGACCTTCCAGGACTATTTTACAGCACTTTTTGTACCTAAAAGTCCGGGTCTCCATTGATTTCAACGGGGTTCGGGGTCCGGGACAAAGTTCGGGTTCTGTCCGGACCCGAACCCGGACTTTGTCCCGAAGTTCTGCCGAACCAGCAGAACCCGGACTTCTAGAAGTTCGCTCAACTCTAATTACAATACATAACAAAGATACGTCAAGCTTATCTATCCAGGGTGTAGAAAAAGTGGTCATGCCTAAAAGGAGTGGTGATAGGTTTGGCATTTTATGTCAGAAAGATGTATATTGGATTTTTAATTTGGGTACCAGAATATCCTCCGGGAATGAATTACGAGTGGGATGCTTCTCGTTAGATAGGACATATCGCATGTTCCTGTTATTCACAATCGTTATCGGTATTTAGCTTATTCTTCCCATATTTATATCTCTTTAAAACCCGCAACTTATTCCATATTCTTGGCATCCTATCTTCACATTTCTGTTTTGCATATTAGGGTGCTCATTGAGTAATTCATGGGTTTATTAGTTATTTCCTATCGTGTGGATAGGAGGTATAATGTTTGAAACTGGTGGGATTTGATATAGGTAACATCCGTCTATGAATCATTTGGTCTGGTTTGCTTTTCATTTTCAGTAGATCCTGCCATATACATTGTATGTTTCTTTAATGTTCAATTTTTCTGCTTTCGTCCTTAAAGTTCGACTATGTACATATGTGTGTTTTTATACTGCTGTCAACATTATCTCTTTGACATAACCTTATGGTTTAGTTTTTGTATTTCCATACGTAATCCATTGGGGTTTTGTTTTTCATTTATGTTTTTTCATTTATGTTGGACTTCTTTGAACCTTATGTCAAAATGGGATATTTGACAGCAGTATATATATAGACATTGCCATAATATTCACTTTTGGTTTTAAAGTGGATGTAAACCCACCACTCACCCAGTATAAACGAATGGCACAGTATTAATGTATATATACATGCAAGCCTCCTGCATCTATCTGTACCTTGCAAATGTCCTTCCTGTAAGCACTAGCAGCTCTGTAAAACTCTGAAATCAGAGGGTGTCTGTGTTTGCTGGAGTTTGGTGGGTGGAGTTGTGATGTCACAAGCCTCCCCACCCACCTCTATACTGAGACATTGAGGGGGGGAGTGTAAAACTTTCTCTACTGTGTGAAGGAGATAAGCAAATTGCTTGTCACTCACAGAGCAAGGGGCAGAACGACTGTGTATTTCCCTGTTGGTGAGACTTTCTCTTCCTGAAAAAAGATAAGCTCATTACTCACAGTTGGATTAACTCTTTGTGGCAAGAGGGCACAGATGATTTGACATGCTATACTCTACCAGGAAGAATTATTAATTAAAATATTTTTTTTCATCCACTTTAAGCATTTTTGTATATATATATTTTCTAAATTCACAAAGTGTTGGACTTAGCCAGTGCATGTGTTGTGAGTAATGCTTTTATATATTATCTGAACAGGTTCGTTCATTACTGTATTGATGTACTGCTTTTATGCTTGCTCGGCTATATACTGACAACTTCATTTAAAATATTTATTTGGCGTATGTCTGTTGTACTGCTGCGCTGTATATGTGTGTGATTTTCTAGATCTTAATTGATTAATTGACTGATTGGTTTCAGCAGGGTGGTCGACCCCATTTTTGGGTTTGAGAGAACCATCCCCACACATATATTCAGCAGGCAGCATTACACAGGTAGTTATGACTAACCGTCCAGTTGTGACGTGAAATGCGTCAGCTCTACACCCCATCTCTGGACATGTTGCACCCCTGATGTGCCTCTAATTTTGTGGACTTCATGTTTTTATAACCTTCAATAAATAGCATTTTTCAGATGTGCGGTCATCCAGTGATCTCTTCGTTCATCTGTATTCATGCAGCACCCGAGTTTGGATTGATCTTCTCCTGACAACAGGCATTTAGGCTGGTGGCTTGGAGCGGGTGTTTCCTCTCCCCACTTTCTGGTATTATCAGACCTTATAGTATCCATACATGTAGATAAAAGCAATTGCAAACAAGTGATTCATCGTTAAATAAAATATCAAACAATGTCAAACAAACAATATTGTGCTGAACTTTGTGATATACAGCAGTGGTTCTCAACCTCACTCCTCAAGTACCCCCAACGGGCCATGTTTTGATAACTTCCCTTAGATAAAATAGCTCTTATCAATACCATGTCATGGATACTGATTTAAAGCAGCTGTGCAAAATAAAGGAAAACCTGAAATCATGGTCCGTTGGGGGCACCCCTGCCATTGGAATGAATGACCGGTGCTTCCGAAGCGCCTGAAAAATACTCTGGAAGCGCAACAACACGGGCGATTTTAACCCCTTTTTAACCCCTTCTAGCAGCCGAAAAGCACCGCTAAAACAACGGTAATGTGTCGCTAAAAGTTTACCGATAACGTTCGGTCAGCCCCAGTGTAAAAGCAGCCTAAATGATCTATTGAAAACGATTGTTTAATTGATCTTTTGTATGATAGCTTCTCTGACATGTTTGATAGCAAAAGGTCTGGTATAGAATTTGGATAGGATAGAATTTGGTATAGAATCAAGGATAAGGGTTTTGTATGTATTTTTGAAAGGCGCCCCATGCCATTTTTTTTGTGTGGGTCTCCCCAATAACATCTATATCAGAACCTCATCTAGCATAAGGGTCTGGTATAGATGACGGGATTCCGCAACTGGTTTGTTTACAAAGCATAAGTTCCTGGTAGCTGTCATTTTTTTTTAGCAATTTAAACCCTTCATGATGACGGTAAAATCCTAATGCCTGAACACAATTTTGCACCTTTGACAAGTGTTAGTAAAACTGTATATAAATTACTTATATCCAGGTGGATTATACCTTTATTTTTTTCCGGAAAATTAGGCTTTCATTTGTTGGTAAATGATAATGGATATCTGCTTTTTATCATCAAAGGAAAACTGGCCTAAAATAATAAAAAAAATTATGTTTTTTTTAAATGTAACTGTATATTTCTTGCTATTACCATCACCTACCACCAAAGGACAACCCAAAATAATTTTCCCTGCTCCTGATGAACACAGCGATACCACATATGTGTGTATTATTTGTTGTTTGTACCTGTAGTAAGGTTGCCACCTCATCCCTTTAAAACCAAACACATATTAATTGCACAGGTTCTCTGGCTGATTAAGGTGGTAATTAAACTCACTTGGTGGAAACCCTAACCTGTAGTAGGGCCCAGAAACAATGGTGCGCATTTTTTTATTCTACCTGAAACACACTGACAATGACACTAAATGCCACTGACACTAACTATTTTTTTTAATCCTTCCTAAAAATACACTGAACTTTGACCCTGACCCTAACTCTAACCCTGACAAAAACCAAAATCAAACCCGATTTAAAGCGGAGTTCCACCCTTAGGCTAGGTTCACACTGCTCCGATCACAGAGATCGCATATGATTTCGCACCGCACTGCAGTGTGAACCATATGCGATCTCTGTGCGATGCAAAATCAGCCATAGAGATTGTATGGCTGAATTCGCATCGCAATCGGAGCAAACTCGCACAGGACCCTTTTTTTTCGCAGGGTCAGAATCGGATCGCATGGTGGTTCACACCATGCGATCCGATTCCTGTGCGAGTTTGCAGTTCGCAGTGCGATATGCATACTCATTTGGGGGTGTCATTAACATTGTATTGACACTCCCCAGAGATCGCATATGGCAGTGTGAACTGCCGCTCAGAGACCTGCGATGCGGGAACCCGCAGTGAATTCGCAGGGTTCCCGCACCGCAGCAGTGTGAACCTAGCCTAAAGTGGAACTTCCGCTGGTTGGATTCCTCCCCCCCTCAGGTGTCACATTTGGCACCTTTCGGGGGGGAGGGGGAAGAGGACACCTGTCTTTAGACAGGTGTCCTTTTCCACACTTCCGGGAGTTCTGGCCGGCGGACGCGGCCGCTGACGTCAGAAGCCGGCTCCCTCCTGCCTGCTCGCTCTGCTACTGGCCGCCTGGCCAGTAGCAGAGCGTGGCAGAGCTCGCGCATGCGCGGTAAGGTGCCCGGCGTGAAGCTGTACTGCTTACACGTCCGGGTTCCCTTACCCGCGATGGAAGCGGCTGCACCCGTCCCCCGATCCGAAGATCGGCGGCGGGTGCCGACATCGCTGGACTCCAGGACAGGTGAGTGTCCTAATATTAAAAGTCAGCAGCTACTGTATGTGTAGCTGCTGACTTTTAATTTTTTTTTTTAGCCCGGACCTCCGCTTTAACTATTTTTTCTAACACACTTTTCTTTGTTTACATTGTAAAAACATTGTATCTTTCTGTCCATTCAGAGGAGAAAACCCATGCAGGGCTGTACAGTGACTGATCACTGTGATGGGCAGGCCAATCAGAGATTATCACAGGTGATTGAGATCCAGGCCTTCTGGTTCCCAGTCGTTAGTACAAGTCTCGGTTCTGGGAGCACACTGTCATATTCTGCAAACCCGCCTGGAACAGAACCCATCTATGTCCAGTTCATCACTAATCTTTGGCTTATTGTTTTTCCTAAATTCAGTCATTTTCCCTGGCACCAATCTGCAATCCCCTCTTTGGCGGATTGGGCTTGTGAAATGGGCAGAATCGAATACCTAGAATAAATGATAACATGAGATGCTGATAAGAGTGAATCCCACACCATTATGTAGACCGCATGGTTACATGTTTTTGTAGCAGATAAATTCATTGATGCCTCCCCGGGGCCCTCCCATGTGTAGATTATTACCTCTTGCCCTTTCCTCCCTCATTTTAGCTTTATCCTTCCTTTACTCTCCCTTATTCCTCCCCCCTCACCCCCTTTTTTTCCCCCTTAACCTGCTGCCATTTTATGAACATGAGGTTATTGTTATCCTAATTGTAGCACCACTACATTTTCATGCCATAATTGTCAAGCATTTTTGTTGTTCCAACTTGGCTCCTGTTGGTCTACTGGTTAATTTAATTTCTGTACAGTTGCTATGCTCCCTTTACCATGCCTAAGTGACCTATTTATTATCATATCCATGTGATAATTGCCGCATTATTATGATCTTAACCACTTGCCGACCAGCCGGCGGCAGGTCGGCTCTGCTGTGTGAATTGCCGTAGCTGTAGCTCCGTGCACGAGATATTGTGGGCCTGCGTGCTGCGGGAGCATGCCCTCAGGTCCTGCGGACTCAATGTCTGCCGACGACCCGCGATGCCTTCTACAGAGGCAGAACGGGGATCTGCCTATGTAAACACGGCGGATCCCCGTTCTGTCAGGACACATGACAGTGATCTTCTGTTCCCAGCGAACGGGAACAGTTAGGGCCGGTTCACACTTGAGCGGCGCAACTTCGCAGCCCGTTCACATCTAGGCGACTTGAGTCGCCTGACAAGTCGTCTCAATGCTGTGCAATGGAACCGTTCTAATAGGAGCGAATCACTTCGCTCCGACTTAGAAAAATAGTTCCTGCACTATTTTCAGGGCGATCTCAGCGCGGTTTGCATTGACTTCTATGATAGAAGTCTCCTCACAAGCTGTGTTGAGATCGCCTTGAGCGGAGCGACTTGCTTCGCCCTGGCAAGTCGCGCCACTCAAGTGTGAACCGGCCCTTAGATCTGTCATGTCCCTGGCAGCCCAGCCCCCACACAGTTAGAACACGCTGAGGGAACACATTTAACCCCTTGATCGCCCCCTAGTGTTTTTAACCCCTTCCCTGCTAGTGACATTTATACAATAATCAGTGGCTATTTTTATCTCTGATCACTGTATAAATGTCATTGATCCCAAAAAAGTGTCAAAAGTGTCCAATCTGTCCACCGCAATGTCGCAGTCCCGATAAAAATCGCAGATCGCCGCCATTACTAGTAAAAAGATATAAAATAATAATAATAAAAATGCTATAAATCTATTCCCATAATTTGTAGACGTGATAACTTTTGCACAACCCAATCAATATACGCCTATTGCGATTTGTTTTTACCAAAAATATGTAGAAGAATATATATTGGCCTAAACTGAGGAAGAAATTCGTTTTTTTTTTTTTGGATATGTATTATAGCAAAAAGTAAAAAAAAAATGTTTGTTTTTTTTCAAAACTGTCACTTTGTTTGTTTATAGCGCAAAAAATAAAAATCGCAGAGATGATCAAATACCACCAAAAGAAAGCTCTATTTGTGCAAAAAAAGGATGTCAATTTTGTTTGGGTACAGCATCACAGGACCGCACAATTGACAGTTAAAGCGACGCAGTGCCGTATTGCAAAAAGTGCTCTGGTCATTAACAGGTTCCCCACCGCGCGCCGTCTTTTCACGGCGGCAGTCGGGGAGCCCTGCGCGAATCGCCGTAAATAAGCGGCGATCTGCATTTGGCCACCAGGGCGGGAGTGTGCCCGCGGCTCGGACGGACCCGATGTCCGCCGGCGAGCCGCGATGAGCGGCTACAGGGAAAGAACGGGGAACCGCCGATGTAAACACTGCGGTTCCCCGCTCTGTCAGTGGGGCATGAGAGATCTACTGATCCCTGTCACTGGGATCAGTTAGATCTCTCATGCCCATGTTAGCCCAACCCCCCCCACAGTAAGAACACAGCCAGGGAACACAGTTAACCCCTAGCTCTCCCCCTGCAGGTTAACCCCTTCACTGTCAATGACATTTATACAGTAATCAGTGGACATTTAAATTTCTGATCGCTGAATAAATGTCATTGGTCCCAAAAAAGTGTCAAAAATGTTCCGACATGTCCGCCCCAATATCGCATTACCGCTAAAAACCCAGATCGCCACCATTACTAGTAAAAAATAAAAAAAAATAAAAACCCCAGAAATGAATTCTCACCATCCGTAAACGGGGCCACTTTTGCGCAAACCGATATCAATAAACGCCGATTGCAATTTTTTTTATCGCAAATATGAGGAATTATATAAATCGGCCAAAAATGGTGAAAAAAAATGTTTTTTTATAATTTTTTTTTGGATTTGAATTTTAGCAAAAAGTAAGAAATTTGGGTTTTTTTGCAAAATGGTCGCTCTTCTTTTGTTTATAGCGGCGGCAGAGGCGATCAAATACCACCAAAAGAAAACTCTATTTGTGGGAAAAAAAGGACGCAAATTTTGTTTGGGTGCAACGTCGCACGACCGCGCAATTGTCAGTTAAAGCAACTCAGCGCCAAATCGCAAAAAGTGCTCTGGTCCTAAAGTGGGAAATTCTTCCGGGGCTGAAGTGGTTAAGCGAGCAAATCCTTTCGGGGCTGAAGTGGTTTGTATATTTGTACATCACTCTATATTGTCTGTACTGTTTAAAACCTAATAAAAACAAATTCAACATAAATTCAGTCATTTTATTGATTGAATGCTTATATTGATACATGTGTAGCCACAATTCGTTCAATCACCCAAGAACAAGAAATCATCTATCTCACATATTTCATTCAGATTCCCTTTTTGTCTGCATAGCAAAGAAAAAAAAAGAAAAAGAAAATGCAAATTCTTAAAAATGATTACAATCCCCTCGGTGCCATTTGTAGAAACTCTAGTAACTATTCAAGCAAAAAGACACAATGGGAATACAAAATTGTCAGGAGGGCTCTGTATGCCATGGTATACTTACATCACATTTCCAAAACCTGCCGCTTTTCTCAATATAAGACAGAACATTTCATTGTATGGGGATATTTCACTTGTCACTATGTCAGCATTGATAGCAATATCAGAACTGTAACATGTCAAGCAGATACAAGAATTTCCCATTGCAAAACTCCTGCATAAAATAATCACAGAATAGAAGAAAACTTTTAGGAGCTGCTATGGCTGACAGTTTTTTTTTATATTATTTTTTACAATTTAATTTTTAATTTTTTTTATAATTTCAATTTTAATATTGCAATTCTTTTTTTATCAGCCCTGTTGGGGGGCTTTGGTGAGATATCAAGGGTCTAAACAGACTCCTGACATCTTCTCTTTGAGACAGAGAAAAGAACTGAGGACATAGATTCCCCAGACCCTTTCTCTGCAGCCTCAGCTGCACTGAAGATGAATAAACTGGAGTGATTACTGACTCTGCTCATTTAGAAAAGGAAGCGGCCAGTAAATTACATATTTACCGACCCCTTCCTCCACTCTCCATCCTGACAGATCCCCCGTAGCAGCAGTGTGCAAGACTGGTCCATGCCTTTCTGCCCTCCCTAGCGGTCTTGTGCATGGACTGTTCCTGACATCCTCACACCCATAGACCGGCTCTGGACATGAGGAAAGCAGCAAAAGCCCACCGCTGAACATGGGGAAGCACGGTTTTCCAGAGAATAGAAGGATCTGGTAAGTATAAAGCATTTCAGCATTTCTGCTATCCCATGGAAAAAATGAGCAGTAAACCCATGCAGTGGTTCTGCTTTAAAGTTAAAGCTACCCTTAAAGTTTATTCAAAGTCTCAGCAAATAAAATATATATATATATATTTAGGTGGCCTCATCCACATGGCCAAATCAGCTATGGTTTGATAAGTAAGTGCAGCCTGGGACCCAGGTGTGTGTGAACAGCTGGTATTCGCCAGGAAAGTAATAGCACAGGTCACAGTTGCCTGTGGCTAGGGAAAGCTTGCATGTGTCCAGGTGTGATCATTTGTCATAAACTGCAGGTACTTGCTCAATGTGCAAATACATCCTAACACTGATGGACAGCTACGACCACTGTCAGGCCGTCATTGCTTTGTACAGACTTTCCAGGTGCCTGCATTCACCTTGCTGCACCCAGCCAATTTTGCCATGTGAATGAGGCCTACATTTCTTGGTCTTATCTTCTTTATAGTAGAGCCCCCGTGCCAGTCCAAACTTATTTGCAGAGAGGACCACTACAGTCTGTGTGAGAGCAGAAATTTATTGGCATTGGTCCAACTTTTTCCCCACTGAGTCAGATCTAGAGCTGTGTGACTAGCAAAGATTGTCCAGTTTTAGCTTTGAATCAGCGGGTGGTGTAATGGACTGCTGCCAATAGACCGGTGCTGTCACGCAGACAGCAGTGGTCATTCTCTGCAGCCTCTATCTCTAGGAACTGATATTAAAACCTTTTTTATTTTAGCTATTTTAAGCAGACCTCCACTCATTAAAGCAGTGTATTTGCACATTGTTCCTCCCCATTCTGTTTTCCACAATTAGATTAAATAACATTTGTTGACACTTGTTGTGTTGTAGCACAATGACGTTTCGCTCTCCAATCATTCCGGTGGTGCTTGCATGCAGTTGGATTCTGCACAAGTAGAGATGTGCCGCAGGGCTTTGGCCGGCACACGTGGAACATCTGCATACGCATGAGAGTTATCCGCACATGTGTGAAGACAATGCAGGTATGAGGTCCTGGATCTGGGAGGCTGCACGTAAGCTGGAAACCTCTGTGTGTGAGTGCATATGTGTTGCAGGTCTCTGCTGGGTCCTGAAGGCCCGCATTGCACTTCAGCACAGCTGCACATGCACCAGATTTTTAAACACGGCGTCACTGGAGAGTGGGGTGGGGACTGTATTATGGGGAACTGAAGTTCCTCATTAACCTTATAATTAAAAATCTTAATTGCTATGCCTATTCCTACTTTTCTCTGTAATGCTTTTGCTGTTGTTTTCATGGAAACATCTGCGCCCTTGCATGTTGGGTACCCACCCAGGTCCAGGCAGAGATTTTATTTTATTTTATTTATTTTTTTTCTTCCCAGAACCTTATGTCCGGTCACATCAGGGGGTTCTTCCTATTATCTCATTTTATTTTATTAACTTCCTCATTCCCCCTAACTTCCATTCATTTTCCTACTAGCAGATGTTTTCTCATTGACTTCCCCTATGTATAGGGGTGGTTGGTATAGTTAAATACCTGGTCTGTCCTTGGTAATGTGACTACCCATTCTTTGGTACCTGTGACTTTTGTAGGGTAGAATATTGTTTGCTACTTAGTACTAATTACTGCATTGCTTTGGGTCAATGTGTTTAGTTCTTATTGTATATATTTACATTTATATTGGTCTGTATTAATACATTATGACTTAGGATATACATGAACAGTGATAATTGTATAGTTACTTCTGTATAGAAGAGGTTTATCATAATCAATACTCACTGGAGCTTTTATTAATTGAGCTTTTTGCCCGTTGATTACTAGGATCGCCTGAAGAAGCAATTAGCGAAACGCACTGTGATCCTACTGTGTGAGAAAGGAAGCTCTATTCCACTTTGGAGCCCCTATTCATACTGGTTGCCTTACTGGGGATGACCAGGAACTGGACTGACCTTATGTAGCTATGCTTACAGTGCCATTTGTATCGATTGCTATATCTCACACTATATGTGGTGCATATTTTATGCTATGGAATAAATACTGATTTTAAGTATACTTCACTGTCTCATGTTCCTGCCTGGGAGACCACAGTGACAACCTAAATGTCCCAACTTTTTCTTTCTCTGTTTTTGTATGCACTTCCTCTCCCTCTGCATTGCCGCTGCGGTTGAGCGCTATCTGCAGTGGAGACAGCAGACTGAACCTGCCTACACTTCAAGCACAAAGTGCAGACCTCATGTGTGCTCTCACTTAACTCCTTTCTTCCTGTACCTTGTAACCAGGCCATAGATCTCCATAACGTGGGTGTCAGGAAAAGTCTCTCCAGCTGGTGGCGCTATGACTCAGGGATCCATGGGCTGCAGTTCCAGTATCCACCGGCGGGTGCCAGTAAAAGGCTCACCCGCTGATGGCCAGTGGCTCCTGGGTCCATGGGCCGCAGTTCCAGGGTCCACCAGCGGGTGTCTCCCAGTAATCAGAGGCTCATGAGTCACCACCTGATGCTCGTTACAGGAAGGATATATAAACCCTGCCTACCATATGCTCAGTTCCTTGGTGTTCATCTCCTTGTGCCTCTGTAACCTGTATCTGGATTCCTGAAGCCCTGAACCTGTTCCTGGTCCCCTGTTTTCAGTCTGATCTCTTCCCAGCATTCCCCGGCATCCATTCCTGTCTTGTCCTGCTCCCTGCTCCCTCTGATTGATCTCCCGTGCATGACCCTGGCCTGGCTTAAGTTTACGGTTTAGATATTTCCCTATACCTGTTTAAGCAGTTTCTATTTCTGTTGCTTTGGTTGTTTACACTGTTTGTTATATTAGATGTGCGTTTAGCTCACCATTTACTTATCTTCTTAATAAATCATCTTATTCACTTTACATTGTGTCTGGTATTCTCTGTGCAGTTCACACATTTCTGGTCACACCAGTTGCTGACAGCGGGTTCGGATTTGGTTGTTGTCAGATACCAACCGCTGGCGGGGGCAGACAATGACCCCCTCACTACTGGAGGACCTGCCACCTTACCAGGTACCACGCTTAATAACTGGTTGCTTGTAGCTTATTCCTTTTTCACTTGGTAATCCATAGCAACTACTCTCCTCTTCTTGTCTTGCCGAGTTAACCTTTTGTAGTGGTGTTACTTCATACCACTCTGTGCTTTACAGACTCAAGTTCTTTTGATACGCCAAAACCAAAGTTTGTTTAGCTGTACTTCTCCTGTGGATTACAGGAGTGCACTTCTGTGACCCGTTTTCTGCAGACATTGGGCTGATGTCACAGAGCTGGTACAGGCTCGGGAAAAATAGCGACCACATGGTCAGGATCCGCCCACATGCCTGGGCCGTCACCCGGCTCGACCTCTCCACAGCCCAGCGCTCCAGTGAACTTGGGGGCAGTCACCAGCTCTCTGCTCAGGCAGCACCGAGAAGCGATCAGCGGTGTTTGATCACTTGGTTCTCAGCCTTAGAGCCAGCGGGGGACAGATGCAGCATCCACCTTGGTAAGTATGATTTAAAAAAAAAATCCCATACTTCTCTTTTAATGTAACTTTACTAAACATGATGCGGCATACAGTTCAATGTGAACATCTTTTCCCTAATCCTAACTAGGGTAGTGTAGTAGCTTAGGCATACACTCCACTTCAGTCCATAATTGCGTTGTCCATGGCTCGATGCTTCCAAAAATCCTGGTGTTTAAGCAGTGTCAAGTGATTCCGCTCACAGGTGATCTGGGACCCACCGGACTCCCACCGCCACCCTTTTTATAGCACAGGTGGGCTGGCTAGCACCAAAAGCTTGGGAACTGAGCTTGTAACACTAAACCCTTTCCCCCAGCCTGGGCCAGCTGCTGATTTACTAAAACTATACACAGTTCAACCTGTCTACATGCATACTCCTGTTTGGTATCTAAGCCATGGACACAAGCAAGGCACGTCCCTGCTTCTTCCTTCTTTGTCCTCCTAGCAATTTGACTGACAGCAGCTTAAGCCAATTGCTAAACCGCCCTCAGTATCCTCCTCTACAACCCAGAAGTTCAGGAAAGCGGCGCAGATGTTTCTGAACCCAGCAGCAGTGACAAGAGACTGCAGGTAAGGGTTTGGGAACAGGTTAACATAAAAAGCTATTGGGACATTTTTTATCTTAATGTAGGGAATGCTTTGGGGTAAAAAAAACAAAAACACACCCTATGTTTAAAGATACTTCAAAGGTGCTCACTTATGCATTCATCTGCTTTGCTAGATGCCAGAAAAATGGAAAATATTCTGTATACCATGCCCTATAAAATGTATCCGAAAATAACTACTATAAAAAACATCAAAACTATCTGTACTAACAGAGTGTCTTTAATCTCTATACTAAGGCCATATCCTCCCCTGTTTTCTGCTTCACATCCTCCTATCACTATCTTCTCATTTCTGATTCACTGTCTCTGACAGCTTACACTAAGCACAGCAATTTTCGGCAGAGAAAAGCATAATTTGAGTCCACTCTGCAAAGTGCTGAGCTGTTCAAAGCAATTTCCAGCTTCAAGGTGAGCCACACACGCTGGTAATAGTGCTAGGACATTGTAACCTTCTGGTGCCTGGAGGGATATTGGTGACATAGAAAATCAGGACCATAACAGGCTGCTCCATGACCTTCAGGGCCACACGTCAAACAATGACAGAGTGCTGCTTGATGGGCAGTATTGCTGGTTGATTATGAGGCAAAATGCAGAACCTGGGGATAATTTGGTTAATATATGTCTAAAATCTTGTTTAGTAGCTATTAGCTTTGGTCCTGAAACATTAGACAAGTGCATGTTGTTCTAATTAGATGTTGTAATGGATCATTTGAAGGCTTATTTTTGTTTCTGTTTCAAAAAAATAATTACTTTGTTAATTATCTTGAAAACAAACAATTTATTCTTCCCAGAAAATAAGCCTACTGCTATCTTGCCAGTGCTGTGGTTAATGTATAATTTTAATTGCATTCTTTTTTTGACATTTTCAGTTGGTTCTGGAAATGTGGCTTAATGTGAGTTTTATTGGCTACAGTAGTCATTGTATTATTTGCTGCTCAAGAGTACTTTGCTCCTTGTGTAAAGTGTATTGAAATAGCACTCCAGTCAAAACTTTCTTAAAGCGGAATTCCACTAGATTTTTGGTTTATTAAAAGTCAGCAGCTATAAAAAGTGTAGCTGCTGACTTTTAATAAACAGTAACTTACCTGTCTCCCGGTCCAGCGACGGCTGTCCCCGAAGCCTCGCTCGTCTCCCCCTCCTCCCTGCGGCGCCGGCATTTCAGGTGTGGGCGCCGGCCGTGGCTTCACGGCCGGGCACGCACTGCGCATGCGCGAGTCGCGCTGTGCGTTGCCAGTGGCCAGACAATCTTCTGGGACCTGTGACGTGTCCCAGAAGATTGCCAGGAGGGAGGGGCCGTCTAGGAGGAGAGGAGGAGTCGCCTAGGCGGCCCAGAGGCGGAAGGTGGAAGAGGGACAGGAAGTCCCTCTGAAACCTGGGGACACACTCCCCCCCCCAAAAAATTACATGCCAAATGTGGCATGTAAGGGGGTGAGGAGTGCTTAAAGCGGTAGTTCCATTTTTGGGTGGAACTCCGCTTTAAAGGGTTGGTTCACCATTTTAGAAAAAAATGAAAGGTGAACTAACACCGTACACCCTCCCTTGTCCCGGTCCTCACTGGACTTACCTTAGTGGGTGATACAGTTTCACCATCCACCCAGGCCAGTGCAACAGTCTTGGGGTCTACAAGCTACACTGTTTTTCCTTTTCTTTGCCTAGGGATGTTGGGATAGACTAGAGCAGTTCTGATTGGTCAGTGCCAGAATGTAACGTGCACATATGTAGCACAGACCCCTGACCGGACTGGCAGATTTGTCCCAGGTTCCATTCCCTATGATTCACATTGCAGCCAGGCACACAGCAATTTTACAGTCTTACAACTCAAGAAATAGGCAATGCATGTCTTTTTCAAGTTCAATGCCGCTTGAACTCAGTTAGGGTGCAGGGTATGTAATAAAAAATGCAGTTCCCTAAGATGGATGTAAGGCACCAATAATAAAATATGACACTTCCCGAAACAGCAAGATTGAATAGAAAAACGAACAATGGACTTTGAAGGCACATATTACAATTATAAAGATTTATTGGTCTACTTTAAAAAAATAGTTACCCCATGCAAAAGGCAGTTATACTGTAGACATAACATATACAGTATCTCACAAAAGTGAGTACACCCCTCACATTTTTGTAAATATTTTATTTTCATGTGACAACACTGAAGAAATGACACTTTGCTACAATGTAAAGTAGTGAGTGTACAGCGTGTATAACAGTGTAAATTTGCTGTCCCCTCAAAATAACTCAACACACAGCCATTAATGTCTAAGCCACTGGCAACAAAAATGAGTACACACTTAAGTGAAAATGTCCAAATTGGGCCCAATTAACCATTTTCCCTCCAACAGTGTCATATGACTTGTTAGTGTTACAAGGTCTCAGGTGTGAATGAGGAGCAGGTGTGTTAAATTTGGTGTTATCACTCTCACTCTCTCATGCTGGTCACTGGAAGTTCAACATGGCACCTCATGGTAAAGAACTCTCTGAGGATCTGAAAAAAAGAATTGCTGCTCTACATAAAGATGGCCTAGGCTATAAGAAGATTGCTCAGACCCTGAAACTGAGCTGCAGCATAGTGGCCAAGACCATGCAGCGGTTTAACAGGACAGGTTCCACTCAGAACAGGCCTTGCCATAGCCGACCAAAAAGTTGAGTGCACGTGCTCAGCATCATATCCAGAGGTTGTCTTTGGGAAATAAACGTATGAGTGTTGGCAGCATTGCTGCAGAGGTTGAAGGGGTGGGGGGTCAGCCTGTCAGTGCTCAGACCATATGCCACACACTGCATCAAATTGGTCTACATAGCTGTCATCCCAGAAGGAAGTTGATGATCTGGAAAGCCCACAAACTGTTTGCTGAAGACAAGCAGATTAAGGACATGGATTACAGGAACCATGTTATGTGGTCTGATGTGACCAAGATATACTTATTTGGTTCAGATGGTGTCAAGCGTGTGTGAGGAGTACAAAAACAAGTGTGTCTTACCTACAGTCAAGCATGGTGGTGGGAGTGTCATGGTCTGAGGCTGCATGAGTGCTGCCAGCACTGGGGAGCTACAGTTCATTGAGGGAACCATGAAGGCCAACATGTACTGTGACATACGGAAACAGAGTATGATCCCCTCCCTTCGGAGACTGGGCTGCGGGGCAGTAATCCAACATGATAACGACTCCAAACACACCTCCAAGATGACCACTGCCTTGCTAAAGAAGCTGAGGGTAAAGGTGATGGACTGGCCAAGCATGTCTCCAGACCTAAACCATATTAAGCATCTGTGGGGCATCCTCAAACAGAAGGTGGAGGAGCATAAGGTCTCTAACATCCACCAGCTCCGTGATGTCTTCATGGAGGAGCAGAAGAGAACTCCAGTGGCAATCTGTGAAGCTCTGGTGAACTTCATGTCCAAGAGGGTTAAGGCAGTGCTGGGAAATAATGGTGGCCACACAAAATATTGACACTTTGGGCCCAATTTGGACGTTTTCACTTAGGGGTGTACTCACTTTTGTTGCCAGCGGTTTAGACATTAATGGCTGTGTGTTGAGTTACTTTGAGGGGACAGTAAATTTACACTGTTATACAAGCTGTACACTCACTACTTTACATTGTAGCAAAGTGTCATTTCTTCAGTGTTGTTACATGAAAAGATATAATAAAATATTTACAAAAATGTGGGGGGGTGTACTCATTGTTTTTAGATACTGTATCATTAAAAAGCTACACTAAATAGGATCTAAGGTGGTTCCCCTTGGGGATATAATATCATACAAAGACTGCATAATCGCTAGGTAAGTAGTATCCACATAGGTGTTCTTCTAAATTGGGGTTCCACTAGTCCTTTTCAGTATAACATGCTTCCGCTTTACATGTTTTGCGACCTTGAAGTCGCTTCTTCATGAGCGTGTATATTCCTGTTCAAGGGAACATACATATATTAAAATCATATCAAAAGTAATAACTATTTATAACCATCTGTAGACAATTTTAGCAATCAACAGGCACTCACTTGCGCCATGGGTAACCAGACCTTACCACTAATGACCACTCCGGGCTTTGTACACATGCGGCAGCTGCAAGTGGCACATTTGCCAGAATGTGGAGACACACAATGTATCTGGAATCATGTAAAAAGGTACATATAATAATGTTAATTGTAAATGGTGTTAACCCCGGAAGGATTTACCCCCTTCCTGACCAGAGCACTTTTTGTGATTCGGCACAGCATCGCTTTAACTGACAATTGCGCAGTCGTATGACATTGTACCCAAACGAAATTGACGTCCATTTTTTTCCCACAAATAGAGCTTTCTTTTGGTGGCATTTGATCACCTCTGCGTTTTTTATTTTTGCGCTATAAACAAAAAAACTGTGACAATTTTATTTTGTTATAAAACAAATTTATTGATCAGCTTAGGCCAATATGTATTCTTCTACATATTTTTGGTTAAAAAAAATGCAATAGGCGTATATTGATTGGGTTGCGCAAAAGTTATCACATCTACAAACTATGGGAATAGATTTATGGCGTTTTTATTATTTTTTTTTACTAGTAATAGTGGTGACCTGCAATTTTTATCGGGACTGCGATATTGACAGATCGGACTCTTTTGACAGTTTTTGGGACCAATGACATTTATACAGCGATCAGAGCTTTAAATAGCCACTGATTGCTGTATAAATGTCATTGATAGGAAAGGGGTTAAACTCTAGTGGGCGATCAAGGGGTTAACTGTGTTCCCTCACTATGTTCTAACTGTGTGGGGGCCGGGCTGGCCCGGGCATGACAGATCTAACTGTTCCCGATTACAGGGAACAGTAGATCTGTGACATGTTCCCTGACAGAACGGGGAACAGCCATGTTAACATTGGTGGATCCCCATTCTGGCTCTGTAGTAGGCGATCGCAGGCGGACATTGAGTCGCACACGCGACTGACGTACAATGATGGTGGTTCGCGCAGCCGAGCCAAGCTGCCGCAGTACAACTGTGGCGGCTGGTCAGCAAGCGGTTAATATCTTTAGGTATATGGTCTTTTTTGTGCATACATTATATTTACATATCAGAGCAACATTTAGGGTAAAATAGTTTCCAATATTAGAGGGCAGCTTCAAATCAATAGATAGATATTAACACCATTTACAATGGCCATTATTATATGTATCTTTTTACATGATTCCAGACACCTTGTATGTCCTCACATTCTGGCAAATGTGGCACTTGCAGCTGCTGCATGTGTCCATGCAGCATGTGCATGTGTCCATGTGTCCAAGACCCGAGTGGTCATTAGTGGTGAGGTCTGGTTACCCGTGGTGCAAGTGAGTGCCTGTTATGGTAAAATTGTCTGTAGATGGTTATAAATAGTTATTTCTTTTGATATTCCCTTGAACAGAAATATACAAGCTCCTGAAGAAGCGACTGCATGGTCGCGAAACATGTAGAACGGAAGCATGTTATACTGAGCAGGACAAGTGGAACCCAATTTTAGAGGAACGCCTACAGTATGTCGATATTACTTACCTAGCGATTACGCAGTCTCTGTATGATATTATATCCTCAAGGGGAACCACCTTAGATCCTATTCAGTATAGTTTTTTAAATTATATATGTTATGTCTATAACTGTCTTTTGTATGGGGTAACTATTTTTTAATGTAGACCAATAAATATTTATAATTTTAATACGTGCCTTCAAAGTCCATTGTTTGTTCTTCTATTCAATCTAGGGTGCAGGGTAGGTATTGGTATACTGCAAATTTAGTGTGAGCTATAATAGAGGACTCTCTGACTATGACTGATTCTTTGGGGGGTGAAACCCCTCATGAGACTAGTGATAGGTAACTACAGCTCATGGGACTTCAATGCAAGAGAAAACATGAGCCTAAAAATCTGGAACAGTCTCTCCAAGGGTCAAAAAGGACAGTTTGTAGTGTTGGAAAAAGTAACAACATGTAATGTACTGTGTACTGTGAACTATATAGTATTTGCATTATACCTGTCTATGCCAGCGGGTGTCACTGCAGTGTTCTAGTGTTATGTGCATGGAAAATCTATTGTAATGTAATCACAGGATGCTCTGCCTATGTCCAGTGTGTACTGGTTTGTTATTAAGTTCCTGTAAGACATTATGTGATATTTCTCCATGAAAGATGAAGCCATTTGCTGTATACAACAAGCGTTAATTCAATACTCTGCCAACAGGTTATGAGTCCCAGTGCACCCAGCAGGCACCCAGTAGCACCCAGGCAGTGAAGAGGAAACTGCACTGGAAAGAATTCTACAGAGAATCTGTGAGTCCTGTACACAAGCTCTTGAAGGATGGCAAGTGGTTCAGATGTGAACTTTGCAATTGCAAAGCTGAATAATGCCAATTACCAGCTGTGGAAATTCAAACTACAAAAGTTTCTCAGCAAGGATGACTTGTGGCAAATGCTGAATATAGACAGACCCACAAACGGAGAGACGAAGGACTGCTGGGACAGAAGAGATAGGCTGGCTAAAGCGACCATAAGCTTATTAGTGGAAGATGACCAGCTTATCCACATAAGAACAGAGAAAACGGCCAAAGGTATGTGGACTTCATTACAAAAACTGCATAAGCTTTTAAGTCTCATCAGCAAACTGTTTCTACTAAGAAAATTATATAAGATGAGACTAGAAGGCCAGGAAATGTTTCACAACGTGAATGCTATGCTAAAGATCATAGAGCAGCTGCGTGCCATTGGAGAGGACATCAAAAGATAACCATATTGTTTCCCTGCTCCTCTGCAGCCTTCCAGAGACATATACTGCTCTTGTTAACACTTTAGAAACCAGACCCGAGCAGGAGCTGACACTAGGATATATCAAAGGCAAATTAATTGATGAATATGACAGAAGGAAAGAAAATACGCACCATGATAACAAAGCTCTTAAGATGTACAAAGGCACAAAGCAAAACAAAGAAATCAGAGCCTGCTTTTGCTGTAAAAAGACCGGTCACTTAAAAAAGGAATGTTCTATCTGGAAAGCCAAGCAGTGAAAGCTAAAGCTATCCACAAAAAGCAAACAAAGGAAACTGCAGACACATCATGTAGTGGCACCTTTAAAGTGACACAGAACAGCAAGCCATGCGGCTGGTGCATAGACTTTGATTACAGTGTAAAAGACAAAGTTTTCCTAGCAAACGGGAAAAGTATCACCTCCGAAGGTAAAGGCCAGGGCTTCCTGAACTGCATTACACCACAAGGAGGTCACCACAGTTTCATTGTAAATAAAGTGCTGTATGTTCCAGAACTAGAAGTCAGCCTTCTATCAGTGAAAATTCTTGCAAACAACGGTCTTACAGTTAAGTTCCAGGGTGATGAATGCACAATTCACAATAATAAACAATTCCTCGCAAAAAGTAAAACTGGATGATCACCTATACAAGCTCATCGCCACAGACCAGCAAGCCAATATAGTCTCTAATGACCTACACAGCAAATGTATTCACTTATGGCACAGGCGGCTGGGGCATAGAAGTCCAGAAGCTAAACAGGACGTTATAACGAGAGGCTTATCAGAAGATTTGACAATAATGCCTTGCAAAGTGCTCATGAAATGCAAGTGCTGTATTGAAGCAAAAGCCACATGTGCTCCCCTTCCACAGGCTTCTCAAAGAAAAAACACCCATCCCCTGCAGCTCATACACAGTGACGTATGCGGTCCACTGAAACTTCCACGTCAGGCAGGAACAGATATCTACAGACTTTCATATATTACTATTCCAGGTACACAACTACTTATCTGATGAAACACAAGAATGAAACATCAGAGAAACTTCAAGAGTTTGTTGCAACAAATTCCAGCGGAAACCAGGAATAATATGTACCGACAATGGGGGAGAATACATAAGCAAAGAAGTGGCCTCATACCTGAGACAAGGAATAGTACACCAGACAACCACACCATACACTCCTGAACAAAACGGTGTTACAGAAAGGAAAAAAAAAAAAAAAAATCGCACTCTTATAGAAATGGCCAGGTGCATGTTGTCGGATTCCAACCTACCTCACAAGTACTGGGGGAGAAGCAGTCATGACAGCAACCTAACTACGGAACAGACCACCCTCAAGAGCCATTAAAAGTACTCAATTCGAAATGTAGCATGCATCAAAGCCTAGCATAGGGCACATCAGAGTGTTTGGATGTAAAGCATATGTCTATATTCCAAAAGCGATCCAAGCTGGAGAACAGAGCCATGGAGGGCATTCTAGTAGGCTACAGCGAGCAAACTAAGGGTTACAGAATTTTACACCCAAAGACTGAAAAACTGACAATAAGCCGCAGTGTTTATTTTGATGAGAGTCCATCACCAGAAACACTGATCCCTGAAAGCTGTGAAGTGAATATGCCAAGCAAACCAGAAGAAAAGGCCAATCAAAGCCAACCTGTGCAGGAGTCAGAACAAGAGGTGGAACTCACAATGCCTAATGCCTCGTACACACGGTTCGACGATCGCACGTACGATAGCGTTGAACCGTATGTTGGCTGTTGTATGCAGCATACTGACTGCACTACACGATCGTACGTCCGGGGAAAGAATGTTCAGGTACATGTAATTAACATCCAGCCATTCCTGACTTTGGAGCATGCGTGTTTTGCACAATACAACTTTGTTGTACCAACTGCTCAGTACACACGATACAACGGTCGTATGAGAGCTTGTTGGTACGACCAAGTTTTCTAGTCTGCTCATACAACTCCCTTGTGCGACCGTCGTCTGTTCGACTGTTCAAATCGCGCTTTCGAACGATCGATATCGCATACAACGGTCGTGAGTACGACCTGTTGTATGCGATCGTTGAACCGCGTGTACGAGGCTTAAATCAAGTTCCCCACCAGATCCTGTTGAACTGCCTGAAATCAGGAGATCCACTCAGACTACAAAGGGGATGCCACCCTGCAAGCTGTCATACACTGTCAAAACACACAGCATACTTGAACCAACATCCTGGGAAGACATAGAAAAACTGCCAAAATGTGAAGCCAATAAATGGAGAAAGGCAGCAGAAGAAGAATTAAAGTCACTTCAAGAAAATAAAACCTGGACACTCACAGAGCTCCCGCCTAATTGCAAAACTATAGGAAGTAAGTGAACTTTCAAAGTAAATTCAGACACAGAAGGGAATATCCACAAATACAGTTGTGCTCAAAATTATTCAACCCCCACTGAAATTGATTGTTTTGGTCGGTTTGACATTGATTATGATCATTCAGTCATCCTGCTTACAATTAAATCAAAGAGGCACGTGTAGGTCAGACAAATATAACGTAACATTTATAATGAAATAACCACAAATGTCTTTTCTGAGCTCACATCATTATCAGATGATGAGAGTTGAGCGAACCTCTGGAAGTTCGGGTTCTGCTGGTCCGTCCGAACTTCGGGACAAAGTCCGGGTCCGGGTCCGGACGGAACCCGAACGATCGCACGGACAACGAACTAAAGTTACCCCAAGCAACAGGCACGCTAGCAAGCCCAAGGCAGGCCTGGGCCTGGGCCTGAAACAGGGCTTCAAGCCTGCCTGGTCGTCTTGGGCTTGAAGGTCTCCAAGCGAGTTGAGAGTAGTAGACTATTACTACACTCGAGTCTTTTCTGTAAACACCAATAAAGTAATATTTACAATGCAATATAAACAGACTGGATGTGCACGGAGAAACTAAATTAACATTCGTCCTACTGACTTACTAGTATTAGTTACAGTTTGGCTGGTTTTGTTAGTTAAAGTCACCCCCAACTTATTAA
>BLSH010207307.1:1090726-1117867 GCA_018402905.1 Glandirana rugosa
CGTGTCGTGAGAGTCGTGAGAGTCTTCTCCTCTCCCGATACTGTACCATAAGCCCTCTACGAAGAAAAAAAAAAAAAAAGCCTTTTTCTTATTTTTTTTCTCTTTCAGCAGCATAGTAGATGCCCCCCTACTTATTCTTATGTGGTAGTGCAATTTTAATTTTAAACTTTAATGAGCTATTATTATAGGCTAGAGATGGAATCGTGTTGCTGATATGGGCCAGCAGAGCAGTGTTAATTTTGATGTCAAATTTCAATTTAGTTTTAGTCATAGTCTTTTTGACTAAAATGCCATTTCAGTTTTAGTCATATTTTGGTCATCTGAGTTGTTTAAGTTTTAGTCGTATTTTTGTCGACTAAAATCTCCAGTACCAGTGTTCATTTTGTCAGTGAAATTACACTGGTCCATTCTCTAACACAGTTGCATCTCCCGAATACCATGTCATAGCCCTCTCCTCTTCTGAGAGTGCTGAGAGTGCTGTGCTGGACCAGCTCCCATCCCTTCACCTCACTTCATAACCGTTTTTTTGTTTAGTGCTTACCCTCGAAGGACCCACTGATGTATGAGTCCCCTGATTCTGGATAGCAATAACCCTTCTGGCAGCACCATACCCTCTGACACACCAGATGGAGTAGAAAAAGCTTTTAAAGACAAAAAACCTTTTAATGGGGAACAGTAGTGTAACACAGAAATTACTGTAGTAGCACAATATACCAACACACAGTGCAGAGTAACTGTTAAATGTAACACTGTTATATACCATGGTTATAAATGAGCAATAACATCCTACAATAGCCTTCTCAAATTTGGAATACCACTCAAAACCTGCGTCTTATGCAATCGCCATGGACATCCTGGGTGTTGGCTCAAAAAGCTTGTCTCTGACTTTTATTAAAGTTGAAAATATTTTTATTGAAAACAGTAGGCACATTACATGTGTAAAGTGTTGGGTGAGATACGTCCATAGGTCCACTCGATGTCTATCGCCCATAGTGGGACTCGGGGCTATAAGCAACACATCATTATAATTAACAGAGACAAAGAAGAAAAACCTTACTCTATAAGAAAAGAGCATTTTGAAATATAGAAACTTGGTGCCATATCGTTTTTGATGCTGAAAAGGACTGAAAGGCAGTGAAATAAGAAGAGACATAAGCACAGTGAGAAATGGGGGGATAGATAAGCAAAAGAGGATAGAAGAGGGTAGAAAAAGAAAGGGGGGGTAATCTGCTAGAAGGTCCCAGCCCTGCAGAATTGGCAGTTGAACCAACAGAGCCTAGGAGGCCAGTGAGAGTATCAGAGGTAGAGAAGCGGAGCCATATCGACCATAAAATCTTTTATTTATCCAACGTATCATTATCCATTGCCAATCTCTCCTCTATTCTCATGATGTCATTCATAGTGGATACCCACTGTGCTAAGGGAGGAGTGGTAGTACATTTCCAGTACAACGGGATGATTTGTCTGGCAGCTGACAAAAGGAAACAAAGGAGGCATCTCTTTTGAGATACTAAGGAGCCAGGAAGGATAGAGAGCAGAGCAATCATAGGCGAGGGAGTTAAAGAGTCATTGTATAAATGGTTATATACCAGAAATACTTGATTCCAAAGGGGACGTATTCTCTCACACTCCCACCAGATGTGTAGATATGTCCAGAGAGCTTCTCCGCAGTGCCAGCAATCCACTGGGGTATCTGGAGAAATTCTATGAAATTCCCCAGATACTTCCATTCCCAAATCTTTTGACCATGGTGCTCATGCATTCAAATTCGGTGAGGGGACGTTGTATGTGAGAAGAGTGGTTTTGTAAAAGAAACCATATGGATGGACGTCAGCCAATTACGGGGACTAGCTGGGACCACTGGGGTACCCGTTTGAGGATGTATAAACTCACGGCCTGTGGCCAAGAAGAACGCTGGAATGAGTCGACCAAGTGGGCTCCCAACCCTGGAGGGAAGGCCAGGTTGTCAAATAAAGGTGTTAGAGGTGACGGATCTGAAGACAGGGTAGTACCAAACCCTCTACTATACCATAAATTCAAGGCAGCTAAAGTTAAGGGTGAGGAACAATTCAGGTGGGGTAGGGCACTCCGGTAGCCCCACAACAAGGCCCTGAGATCCACAGGTGCTAAGTCTTGCTCAACCAGCATGCAGGCTTTAGTAATTGGGCGGGGAAACCATTCTAGTATACGGGCCATGATGGTTGCCTTATGGTAGATTTCAAAATCCGGGAGTCCAGTACCCCCTTGGAGTTTCGGGAGAGTCAACAATTTATACTTGACTCGGGACAGGCCTTGATGCCATATGAATTTAATAGAAAGTGAACGGAAAGAGGCAAAATATGATTTGGGTATCAGTACCGGTATGGTTTGGAAGAGGTACAACAATTTGGGTAAGATATCCATTTTAATAGCATTGATGTGACCAAACCATGGCAAAGAGGAGCCCCCCCCAAGCCTCTAGGTCCTTCCTGATGCGTGAGAGGATAGGAATGCAATTTAGTGAGAAAAGGCTGGGCAAATCGGCGGGTATAGAGACACCTAAATACGAGATGCATTTCGCTTGCCATTGAAAGGAATAATTTGAGGGAAGTAGTGATATCGTGGAGTGGGGTAAAGATAGGTTGAGAGCTTCCGTTTTTGACATGTTCAGTTTAAAATTACTGAAGGCCCCAAAGCGTCCAAATTCCGAGAGAAGGGAGGGTAGGGTCGTATGGGGTTGTTGTACATATACTAGGAGATCGTCCGCATAAAGGGATAATTTATGGTGAGAAGAGGGAGTAAGGATGCCCTGGATAGAGATATTCTGCCGGATGGCACACGCCAGGTGTTCGATAACTAAGTTAAAGAGGAGTGTGGAGAGAGGACACCCCTGGCGGGTGCCATTCGAAATGTCAAAGGGTTCTGAAGAGGAACCATTGACCAGCACCGAGGCAGAGGGTGTGGAGTAGAGTGACATCACTTTGGAGATATAAGTCCGGCCCAAGCCCACCTGCTCTAGAGAGAGACGGAGAAAGCACCAATTTACCCTATCAAACGCTTTCTCAGCTTCGAAGGACAACAGGCATGCCTTCAGGTGATGTCGTTGAGTGTAAGATATAAGGTGTATTGTTTTGGTCGTATTATCCCTGGCCTCTCGGCCAGGGACAAAACCCACCTGATCCTTGTGGATAACTTTGGGAAGGAGATAGGATAGGCGGTTGGCTAAGACTTTTGCAAAAAGTTTTATATCTATATTTAAAAGGGATATTGGGCGGTAGTTGCCGCATAGGGAGGGATCCTTACCCGGTTTCAAGAGCAGATAAAAGGCTTTTGGGGGGGAGTGTAGAATTGTCTATGGAATTAAATGCCCGGGTCAGAAGCGGTGCCAAGAGGGGTGCAAAGGTTTTATAAACCTAGGAGTGTATCCATGTGGACCAGGGCATTTACCCAGTTTTAATGTAATTCTGTGGCATCCTGCGGATCAATTTCTGGGAGTGCGGTCTCGGCAATATAGGCCTGCATGTCGTCGATGTGAGGGGAAGCAGGGGTACGTGTAGAATGAAGGGGTAAGTTATACAAATTAGTATAATATTGTTGGAAAGTGGAAGCTATGCCGCTGGTGTGATGTATCTTATCCTGATTGGGTCGAGTTATAAATGGGATAGAGTGGCGGGGAGGCCTAGGGTGAAGAAATCTGGCGAGGTGTTGGCCACATTTATTAGCTAAGGAATAATTATGAGTTTGTGCCTGATCTCGTGCAATTAGGGAGTGAAAGTCTAGGATCTGAAGCAGGTCCCCAGTGAACGTTGGACAATTCAACGAACGTGGATGGTGCCAGATCTCTTTTGTGGAGTGGTTCAAGTTCAGTGATGCGGGATAACAGTCTACGTATATCGTCCATTCTAATCTTTTTTAGTCTGGATCCATGTTGGATGAGGATTCCACGAATGACGCATTTCAGAGCTTCCCACTGTGTAAGTGGTGTAGTAGCATTTGATGCATGGTCAGCTATAAAGTTCTTAATTGTTTTGGAGATTTCAGTTACGCACACGGAGTCTGGCAATAAGTTGTCGTTTAGCCTCCATGAAGCCCCCATACGGGATCTAGGAGGATGGGCTAGGGAAAAAAGAACCGGGGCATGGTCAGACCAAAGGATGTGTCCTATAGAGGACTGTATAGGGGAGTTCAGCAGAAATTGTGAAATCAAGGAATAGTCCAGCCTACTGTAGGAATTGTGTGCTATGGAAAAGTGACTGTAATAGCGTTCTCCGGGATGTTGAATACGCCAGACATCTACAAGGTGTGCGTCATGAAGTAGGGATTTGATGTGTGCTAAGGAGGATGCAGGTATAGAGGACTTACCCGGTGAGGTCTCTGTAGGCGGTGATAAGGCCACATTGAAATCACCCCCAACAATGAAGCAGGGACCCCCGAAGGAGAGCAGTCTGGTGAGATTGGTTGAGAGGAACTCTGCTTGGTTGGCGTTGGGAGCATAGCTATTCGCTACTGTAAAAAGAAAATAGTTTAGTTTCAGTTTAAGAAATATAAACCTCCCTGCCTCATCAATAAGCGAATCTAGTATTTCTGGATTGAATGTTTTGTGGAAAGCAATTGACACTTTCGTTTTGGCAAGTGGATTGGGGCTATGAAACCACTTATGGTAGTATCTATTCCGCACATTGGGGATGGAGCTGACGCAGAAGTGGGTTTCCTGTAACATTAAGATACTAGATCTCAGTTTATGAAAGTGGAATAAGATCTGGCTCTGCTTCTCAGGAATGTTAAAGCCCCTGCAGTTAAAATAAGCTAAATTAATCGTACATACAGGAGCCATGGGACATATAACAGTGGGGCATGTAACATACTGGGTGGCACCTAGGGCAAGAATATCCAACAGGTCTAGATGATCCAGCAGATCGGGGAGTACATTGGGATAAAGAGGGAGAGAAAAGAGAGAGAAAAAGATTAGGAAGAAAAAGAAAACAGTATATAGAGTGATATACACGGATCTCGGTCGCCAAGATCCTAATAGGTAGAAATGTAAAGGTAGGCTTAAGTAGGAATAATGGAGATCGAGACCAATAAACACTTGAAAAACAGTTAGGTAGAACGGCCACTAGGTGGCTCCATAATATCAAAGATAACAATACAATATGCTAAAAAAAAAACATTTTAACACAATGGAACGTGCACTCTATTGACCTAGCAGGGGCCGAGGAGGTCGCACAGAGCAGCCCCCGGAGCCCCGCACCACAGGGTAACAGTCTACTGCAAAATGGTGGTTAGGCCAAATCACACAACTGTAAATTAGAATACGAATATTCGAAGAGGGGTGTGATGGGAACTTCCTTTTTTGGAGGGGGTGAGCCCCAAAATCATCCAGTTCCAACATGTAAGGGCTTTGGGGCAAATGGAATGAGACCCTGATGGCTATGACATGTAAAATTCAAAATTGAATGGGACACCCAGCTCTGTCAAAAGGGTAACCTTATGCTGTCCAGGAAAAACTGCAAAACAAATTAGAAAAAAACAGGCGGTAAGGCAGTGTCACGTACCTGGCGGATGAGTCTGACTTCTGCAGGGGTAACCTCTCTGGCGGCCCTGGTTCGAGAACCCCTAATAGAGCAAACAGGGAGTTCAGGAGCGCAGGGGGGCACGAGGGTTGGACAGGAACACTTGGTGGTGCGTGTAGGTCCACTGGGACTCATGCAAGACAGAAGAGTGGTCGTACAGTCCGGGTCGGCAACAGGCAGGCTAGGAAGGACAAAAGGAGCAGGCAGGTGGATGGTCGGGTACAGGCAGAGTTCATTAACGGGCTGACAGCAGAAGTGCAGAAGGATCAGACAATCGGATGGTCGTAGGCAAGCCAAGGGTCGGTTCAGGCGGAGTTCAGACAAGGTCGGGCAAGCCGGGTCACAGGAACAGGAGACAGAAACGGATAACAGGCACAGGTTGCTCAGGAAGGGCGGGTACACGCTATAGAACGAACAGCACTTGCTACAGGAAGCAGGAAGTTTAAATAGAGCTGCTTCTCCATGAGTTAGAGGAGATAACAACCAAGTGCTATTAACCCTCGGCGCAGTCTTCTAACAGGGAGACAAAGCCCCGCTGCTCTTAATGCAGAGCAGCAGTATCACAATTAGGTAAATAAACCAGTGGGTCCATGCTCTGTTCAGACATTGGGGCCCTTGCGAGAGGATGACCGTGAGCGGCGCTTGCGACCTTGGGACTGCCATTGTGGAAGGAATTGCCGGTTTGAATGGCCAGTTGGGCAGGGTTGCCCAACATGCGGAAATGGCTGTTTTTCCCTCGTGATGGACTCTGAGGTGAAAATGAAAGCGCCATTTATATTTTATATGGCGTGACTGCAGAAGTCAGTGGTTTAAGAGCTTTCTGCATCACTAGGGTTTGGCGTGAGAGGTCTGGAAGTAGCATCACAGGAGTCTCATTGAAGAGGATGTTTCCTGGGTGCTGGCAGCCCGCATAATTGCATCTTTGACTTTTAATAAATGTACTCTGCATAGTGTGTCTGACGAAGGTGGGATCAGGAGACTTGGGGCCAGAGGTCCTGTGGACCCGGTTGAGTTCAATTCCCGTCTCCTTACGTTGTTGCAAGAGTTGGTTAAAGATGGCTGTCACAGCTGCCGCTAGGTCTTTTGGCTTCGCCGACTCAGGAATACTGCGGATGTGAATATTATTGCGGCGATTACGGTTTTCTATATCATCTTGGTGGTAAGATAGTTGTTGTAGCATCACGGTGTGGGTATTGAGGATTTTTTCGTGTGATTGAACGGAGGTTTGGAGGCCCTCTGTAGTAGCCTCTGTGTCATCAAAGCGAACCCCAATGTCTTTTTTGAGGTCAGAGATCTCTTGTTTATATGTTTTTTCAAATCTCTTAACATAGTGTTCAAAGTCATTTTTAGTCGGGAGAGAACGAATGTACCTGTGTAGAGATCTCATTTGGGTTTCTAAATCCCATCCTTCTCCTGAGCCCAGGGAGGCATTAGAGTGGCTCCTGGAGCACCCGGAGCCCTCTGGGGAGGTGAGTCTGGAGCGGTAGCTCTCCTGTGCATCCATGGCAGAATCCAAGCGCGAGGGGGACGGAGGGGTAGACGCCATTTTAGAGCTTGGTTGGCGATGCAAAAAACTGTCCCAGGTCACCTCCTTGGCACGCTCCTCCAAAAGTTCCTTAGGTTTGTCTTTCCTCATTTCAGTTGAATAGGTATGATTTGGCCGTGTCTTAAAGTCCTGTGAAGCTGCGGGGTCCGGGAGCCAACAACGGGTGTGTCTTTACAGCTCCATGGGATCAGCTAGGTCCCAGTATACTGCCGTATGGTAGCAGTCAGTCTGAGTAAAGGGGGAAAGGGCTGCATTGGGTGAAAAAAAAGGGGGGTCCGCTGCTGATGTACAGTAGATTGGTTGTACCACTTGCAGGTTGCAGCAGAAATAAGACTTGTAGAGATCCCTGCTTGGGACATTTGGGTATACAGGGCAACCAGTGATGTCAGCGGGCGGGGGGGGGGGTGAGCCAGTAGAAAGTAGAAAAAGGGCTCAAGGGTCACCCCTAAGAGCAGGTAGACTGTTAGTAATTATCTCCTACGGGGTGCCCTGGTGCTTAGGCAGTGTCTTAGTGTGGTACAATGGATTTAGGGAGGCCTCAGATGGAGCAAGATGGTCACCGTTTACCAGAAGTGTGGAGATTTAACAAGCCAGCTTGCCTGGAGAGGGTCACCGAGGGGGCCACAGGCTGTATTAATAGTCCCAGTCCGCAGGGAAGATACTGGCTAGCCAAGAAGAGATCTGGGGGGCCAGTAGACCTCTGCTGCACGGATGTCGGGTGTAGCAAGATGGATGCCGCACTGAGGGCCTAGGCCGGCGCCATGGGCTGGCTTGCTGAGTCTGGCGGGGAGGTCTCACCTTGCAGCGGCGGTCCCCAGGCTGCGGGCGATGCGGAGGCAGCCGATAGGCTACCGTGTAGCCTCTCTGTGTCTTCTGTTTGCCAGAGAATGGGACGGATCGGGTCCCAAATCGAGCGGCCAGTCTGCGGCCTAGGAGTTGGCGGCCGCCAGCAGTTTGTAAGCCTCGCGTCTGCCCGGTTTACACCACAGAGACACAATAATCAGCCCCAGTGTTAGCAGGGGGCCTAGATGTAGACAGTAGAGGGCTTGTGGCCGTAGATGCAGCCGTGGATACGAGCCTCTGACTTATTCATTTATGAATTAATAATTTATGAATTTTGAAATGCTGGCATTCAGGGCCAGGGATCGCGGGTGGGTAAAGGGGTACTTCCTCTTTCTCTCCAGTGTTTGGGAGATGGAGAGCTGTAAGCTTCCATGAGACCATGTGGAAATGCTTGGGGACGGTGGCGGACATGGTGGTGTTGCTGTCACATGCTCTGTTTGCTGGGTGGCAGGTGACACTGTCACTGTAGAGGTGGAGGAAGAGGCCGAGGCAGCAGCAGAAGAGGAAGCAGGAGGAGGCCGAGACCTTTCTTGGATTTTTAGGTAATTATTCCAATGCAGCTTGTGCCTTGAATTTAGATGCCTGATCATGCAGGTTGTGGTCAGGTTTAGAACATTTATGCCTCGGCTCAGGCTATCATTGCACAGCACGCAAACCACTCGTGTCTTGTCATCAGCACATTGTCTGAAGAACTGCCACGCGGGGGAACGCCTTTGAGCTGCCTTTGGTGTGCTAGGTCCCTGGGTGTGGTTGGTAGTAGCAGGCCTACTGTCTAGGGGATGATCGCTCCGCTTTTGCAACCTGCTTCGTCTTTTGCTGTACTGGTGCCTCTGTGCGACCACCACCTCTTCCTCCAAACTGCACACGTCACTCACATGACCCTCATTCCATGTGGGGTCTAGGACCTCATCATCCTCCTCCACATCATCTTCCACCTACCCTTCACCACTGCCCTCCTTGTCAGTCTGCACACTGAGTAAAGCTGCAGCAGTTGGCACCTGGGGTTTGTCATCATCAGAGACGTGCTGCGCTGGTGTTTCCATGTCCTCATCCTGCAGCAGAAGTGGTTGGGCATCGGTGCACTCAATGTCTTCCACTTCTGGGGCAGGGCTATGTGGATGGCCCACGGAAAGCACACCAGGAGAGTCATCAAAAAGCATAAGAGTCTGTTGCATGACTTGGGGCTCAGACTGCTTGGCTAATTTACAAGGGGCTGAGGTGAAAGACAGATGGCCATGGGGTTCAGGTGCCAACTCTGAGCTTTCATCAAGGGATCGGGAGGGAGACAATGCGAAGGAACTGGAGGCATTGTCAGCCACCCAATCTACTATCGCCTGTACTTTGGGCCTAACATATAACGTTGTAGGTTCTGTCGGCTACTCGCACCTAAGGAAGGTGTTTCACTTCTGCGTGTAGCTGGCACAGATTGACCACATCCTCTCCTTCCAACAGGAGCTACACCAACACCACTAACACCAGCAGCACCACGATCACGTCCCTTATTTGACGCTCTCCTCATTCTGCCCACAAATGTACTATGTAGCACTATTTAAGTATTTATTAATACAAAAAAAATGAATAATACATTCTTCTTCTTCTACAGGAGCAGCAGGAACCTCTCCCTTTAGAACTAGGAGATGATTATAGAACAATAATCTTTCCCTTACAGCAACAGCAGGAACCTCTCCCTTTAGAACAAGGAGATGATTTTAGAACAATAATCTGTCCCTTACAGCAAGAGCAGGAACATGACTCTATAGGAGTAGGCGATGATTTGAGAACAATAATCTGTCCCTTACAGCAACAGCAGGAACCTCTCCCTGTAGAACTAGAAGATGATTTTAGAACAATAATCTGTCCCTTACAGCAACAGCAGGAACCTGACCCTATAGGAGTAGGCAATGATTTTAGAACAATAATCTTTCCCTTACAGCAACAGCAGGAACCTCCTCTCCCTTTAGAAGTAGGAGACGATTATAGCACAATAATCTGTCCCTTCCAGCAACAGCAGGAACCTCTCCCTTTAGAACTAGGAGATGATTTTACAACAATAATCTGTCCCTTACAGCAACAGCAGGAACCTGACCCTATAGAACTAGGAGATGATTTTACAACAATAATCTGTCCCTCTAAGCAGTAGACTCTACCTAGTCCAGTCAGATCATTCTGTAATGCAGGATGAGATGTTATTTGATCTGCAATCTGTCCCTAAAAGCAGTAGTAGTAGTAATCTCTACCTAGTCCACAATTAGATCGTCCTGTAATGCAGGATGAGATCTGCAATCTGTCCCTCAAAGCAGTAGTAGCAGTAATCTCTCCTAGTCCACAATCAGATCGTTCTGTAATGCATGATGAGATGTTATTATATCTGCAATCTGTCCCTCACAGCGCCAGCAGCATCCTCTCCCTATACTAGCCAGAGAACATGTGACATGCAGCACTAAGTGACTCCAGCTTATAAAGAGGCTGGGTCACATGATGCACTGGCCAATCACAGCCATGCCATTAGTAGGCATGGCTGTAATGGCTTCTAAGGGCAAACCAGTGAAACGCTTGTTGATTGGCTGCGCTGCAGCTATTCAACAGACAGGATCAAATAACCGAACCCAGAACCCAAACTTTTTTTTCAAATGTCCGGGTCCGGGTCACGGACACCCCAAAGTTTGCTTCGCTCAACTCTACTTATATTCTTTTAATAATAATTATTATAATCAGTAAGTTATTTGTTGACAATATTATCAATAATTTTTATCCATCATGCAATACCATCAGGAATGATTATGATTGGCCCAAGAAGTAGGCAATGATTGTAGAACAATAATCTGTCCCTTACAGCAACAGCAGGAACCTGACCCTATAGGAGTAGGTGATCATTTTAGAACAATAACCTGTCCCTTACAGCAACAACAGGAACCTGACCCTATAGGAGTAGGCAATGATTTTAGAACAATAATCTGTCCCTTACAACAACAGCAGGAACCTGACCCTATAGGACTAGGAGATGATTCTAGAACAATAATCTGTCCCTTACAGCAACAGCAGGAACCTGACCCTATAGAGGTAGGCAATGATTTTAGAGCAATAACCTGTCCCTTACAGCAACAGCAGGAACCTGACCCTATAGGAGTAGGCGATGATTTTAGAACAATAATTGTCCCTTACAGCAACAGCAGGAACCTCTCCCTTTAGAACTAGGAGATGATTATAGAACAATAATCTGTCCCTTACAGCAACAGCAGGAACCTGACCCTATAGGAGTAGTTGATGATTTTAGAACAATAATCTGTCCCTTACAGCAACAGCAGGAACCTCTCCCTTTAGAACTAGGAGATGATTATAGAACAATAATCTGTCCCTTAAAGCAACAGCAGGAACCTCTCCCTTTAGAACTAGGAAATTATTTTAGAACAATAATCTGTCCCTTACAGCAACAGCAGCAACCTGACTCTATAGGAGTAGGCAAAGATTTTAGAACAATAATCTGTCCCTTACAGCAACAGCAGGAATCTGACCCTATAGGAGTAGGCGATGATTTTAGAACAATAATCTGTCCCTTACAGCAACAGCAGGAACCTCTCCCTTTAGAACTAGGAGTTGATTTTAGAACAATAATCTGTCCCTTACAGCAACAGCAGGAACCTGACCCTATAGGAGTAGGCGATGATTTTAGAACAATAATCGTCCCTTACAGCAACAGCAGGAACCTCTCCCTTTAGAACTAGGAGATGATTATAAACAATAATCTGTCCCTTACAGCAACAGCAGGAACCTGACCCTATAAGAGTAGGCGATGATTTTAGAACAATAATCTGTCCCTTACAGCAACAGCAGGAACCTCTCCCTTTAGAACTAGGAGTTGATTTTAGAACAATAATCTGTCCCTTACAGCAACAGCAGGGACCTCTCCCTTAAGAACTAGGAGATGATTATAGAACAATAATCTGTCCCTTAAAGCAACAGCAGGAACCTCTCCCTTTAGTACTAGGAGATGATTTTAGAACAATAATCTGTCCCTTACAGCAACAGCAGGAACCTGACTCTATAGGAGTAGGCGAAGATTTTAGAACAATAATCTGTCCCTTACAGCAACAGCAGGAATCTGACCCTATAGGAGTAGGCGATGATTTTAGAACAATAATCTGTCCCTTACAGCAACAGCAGGAACCTCTCCCTTTAGAACTAGGAGATGATTATAGAACAATAATCTGTCCCTTACAGCAACAGCAGGAACCTCTCCCTTGAGAACTAGGAGATGATTATAGAACAATAATCTGTCCCTTACAGCAACAGCAGGAACCTCTCCCTTTAGAACTAGGAGATGGTTTTAGAACAATAATCTGCCCCTTACAGCAAGAGCTGGAACCTGACCCTATAGAACTAGGAGATGATTTTACAACAATAATCTGTCCCTCTAAGCAGTAGACTCTACCTAGTCCAGTCAGATCGTTCTGTAATGCAGGATGAAATGTTATTTGATCTGTAATCTGTCCCTAAAAGCAGTAGTAGTAGTAATCTCTACCTAGTCCACAATCAGATCATTCTGTAATGCAGGATGAGATCTGCAATCTTTCCCTCAAAGCAGTAGTAGTAGTAATCTCTACCTAGTCCACAATCAGATTGTTCTGTAATGCAGGATGAGGTGTTATTGTATCTGCAATCTGTCCCTCACAGCGCCGGCAGAATTCTCTCCCTATAGTAGCCAGAGAGCATGTGACATGCAGCACTAAATGACTCCAGCTTATAAAGAGGCTGGGTCACATGATGCACTGGCCAATCACAGCCATGCCATTAGTAGGCATGACTGTGATGGCTTCTAAGGGCAAACCAGTGAAACGCTTGTTGATTGGCTGCCCTGCAGTTATTCAACAGGCGGGATCAAATAACCGAACCCAGAACCCGAACCCAAACTTTTTTTCAAATGTCCGGGTTCGGGTCCGGTTCACGGACACCCCAGAGTTCGGTTCACTCAACTCTATTTATATTCTATAATTTTTATCCATCATGCAATACCATCAGGGATGATTATGATTGGCCCAAAATATATTCTGCAGCAGGACAACAGCCCCAAACAGGTCAAAAACGTGTAGCTAGATAAAAAGTCCTCCTCCTGTCACCAAAAGGAGCACCCACAGTTTAAGAAAAGTTAGGGAGAGGAATCTGCAATTGCAAAGGTATCCTGATCCTGGAATTAAGCTTTATATATGGCTCGGGATGTAAAACAGATGAGAGTGCTCTGATGTGGATGTGGACCATTTCTAGCAGATATATAAAAGCTGGACATACTGTACATGCACATCATACATTGAAACCTGTAATGGTCTGTCTTTTCTAGCATGGTATTTGTGTGTAGGTGACAGGCCAAGCTTAACCACTTAAGGACCGGAAGGAATTCCAGCTTTAGGACCGGAGCCCTTTTTGCGATTCGGCACTGCGTCCCTTTAACTGAAAATTGCACGGTCGTGCAACGTTGTACCCAAACGAAATTTGCGTCCTTTTTTTACCACAAATAGAGCTTTCTTTTGGTGGTATTTGATCACCGCTGCGTCATTTCTGATCGCTGCTATAAACAAAAGAAGAGCGACAATTTTGCAAAAAACCCCAAATTTCTTGCTTTTTGCTAAAATACAAATCCAAAAAAAAAAATATAAAAAAACATTTTTTTTCATCAGTTTTGGCCGATTTATATTCTTCCTCATATTTGTGATTAAAAAAATCGCAATCGGCGTTTATTGATTGGTTTGCGCAAAAGTGGCCGCGTTTACGGATGATGAGAATTAATTTCTGGGGTTTTTATTTTTTTTTATTTTTTATTAGTAATGGCGGCGATCTGCGATTTTTAGCGGTACTGCGATATTTCAGCGGACATGTCGGAACATTTTGACACTTTTTTGGGACCATTGGCATTTATACAGCGATCAGTGCTATAAAAATGCACTGATTACTGTGTAAATGCCATTGGCAGTGAAGGGGTTAACCTGCAGGGGGCGCTCTAAGGGTTAACAGTGTTCCCTGGGCGTGTTCTTACTGTGGGGGGACTGCCCTAGCTGGGGAAGGGAAGCGATCACAGCTTCCATGTAGAGGAAGGCTGTGATCACAGCCCTTCCCCCCTCACAGAACGGAGGTCCGTGTTTACTTACATGGACCTCCATTCTTTCACTCCGGGGGGGGGCATCGCGGGTGGCCAGCGTAGATCGAATCCATCGCACCCGCTCCCTGGCCCTCCCTGGATACAGTGAGCGCATCGGCAAGCGGTTAAGCCTAGTACACACAGGCGGAATGTCAGACGACATCGGCTGGTTCAATAAAAACTGGCCAACATTCAGCCCGTGTGTATGGCAGCCGTTTGGCCAGCTTCTGTCGGACGAGCATGCTGGAAAACCAGCAGCCGACCGCCTCCTGATCAGTGCTCTCAGCCAATGGCTGAGAGCACTGTCTGTAGTTTTCTGGTGGGGACCACCCCCCTGTCAGAACACAATAGCACAGAAGGGGAGTACTAATACGGGATTGTTAGTACAGCGGCTCCAACCAGAGCTGTCAGTTTTTTTTTCGTTCAACCCCCTGGGTTGAATGAAAAAAAACTAGAAGTGTGTACCAGGCTTAAGTGATATGCTCCCATGGGGAAAAAAATCACACAATTCTGAAGCTGCTAGACACTGTGTGCAATGTATTCACTGATAACACCAGATCACGGTCTCATGCAAAATAATCAATTTTCCTTCTTGAGCGTAAGGTCATGTTTCAATACACGTCCCTAGCATCCAGTACGTATTAATTAAGGGCTATTGATTCAGAATCTCAACATTTATTGATATACTGTATAATCAGCTGAGAACGGATTGCCTAGAAATTCTTAAGACAGAATGAATAAGTGAAAGAGTGATTTTAGGGGGTACAAGCTTAAAGCGCATCTTCACCCTCTGAGTGAACTACCCTCCAATCCACCCTTCCTCCCCTCCGCTACAGGAATAGAATCAACTTTCAGAACCCCCATCAACGTCACTCGCCTCACTGCGCCACTGTGCTCAATATAGCTCCTGGGATATGCACAGCACATCCCTACCGGAAGGCATAGCCCTTGAGGAGGGGGGCATGCTAGCGTCTTGTCATTGGGAGGCGTGCCAGCCTAACCCAGAAATGCCAGTGGGCTGAACATGGCGGCGTGGGACCAAACAGTGGCAGAAGACAAGAAGAATCTCAGCGGGACAGCGCTGCATCCTCTGGGTGGGTGAGTATCTGAAATGTGTACAGACCACCCAGTAAGCTGGAGTAAAAAAAAATTAACTCCAAGATAGACAATTATTGTCTATAGTCATGTGTATTCTTTCTTGAATCTTAGTTTGCTTTGTGTATTTCGTCCTGAACTGTGTAGTGGTTCAGTGTGAAACTTTGCCTCTGTGCAGGAGCTTCCTATATTAACCACTTCCTTACTGGGCACTTAAACCCCCCTCCTGCCCGAACCAATTTTCAGTTTTCAGCACTGTCGCTCTTTGAATGACAATTGCGCGGTCGTGCGACGTTGTACCCAAACAAAATTTGCATCCTTTTTTTCCCCACAAATAGAGCTTTCTTTTGGTGGTATTTGATCCCCTCTGCGTCATTTCTGATCGCCGCTATAAACAAAAAAAGAGCAACAATTTTGAAAAAAAACAATATTTTTTACTTTTTGCTATAATAAATATCCAAAAATAAAAAATAAAAAAACAAATTTACTCATCAGTTTTGGCCGATATATATTCTTCTACATATTTTTGGTAAAAAAAATCGCAATCGGCGTTTATTGATTGGGTTGCGCAAAAGTTATAGCGCCTACAAACTATGGACATTGATTTATGGCGTTTTTATTTTTTTTTACTGGTAATGGCGGCGATCTGCGATTTTTATCGGTACTGCGATATCGGGGCGGACATGTCGGACATTTTTGACACATTTTTGGGACCAATGACATTTATACTGAGATCAGAAATTTAAATGTCCACTGATTACTGTATAAATGTCATTGGCAGTGAAGGGGTTAACCAGCAGGAGGCAGTGAAGGGGTTAACAATGTTCCCTGGGTGTGTTCTAACTGTGGGGGGGGGGATGGGCTGGTCGGGACATAACAGATCTAACTGATCACAGTGACAGGGATCAGTAGATCTGTCATGTCCCATTCACAGAACGGGGAACTGCCGTGTTTACTTCGGCGGTTCCCCGTTCCTCCTCTCTGAAAGGAGATCGCGGGTCTCCGGCGGACAATGGGTCCGCCCGACCCGCGGGCACGCTCCCGCAGTGTGCGGCGGCACGTGCACGCGCCGCTCGCGCCTGCGGGAGCGCGCCCAGCACAAGCACAAGTCTATTGACGTCCTCCCGGCATTTTTGAGCCGCGCTGTAGCCGTCATTCGGCTATGGCGCGGGTGGGAGGTGGTTAAAGACCAGTTACTGCTGCTCTTTCTCCTTGTGCAGGGTGACTGGTCTTGTCTCTGCCCCCTCCTGTAGTTTTCTGCAGGCAGCCTGTAGTGGGTGGGGCCTGCTGGGCTTGGTTTGTAATAGCCTTTTATGCACATAAGCATATTAAGCCTTAAACAATTGACCAATTTGTAATGTCTGGAAAAATCTCTGCGCTTGAATTATCAGGTTTACACACCTGTTGTTGCTGTAGAGAGAAATCCTGCACTGGATTTCTACTTTATTTTATATCATGCAGAATAGAGAAAGACTAGGGACACCTAAAGAAGAGCAGGAATACTCAAAACTCCAGGAAGGCCTCTGAACAGAGCCAGGACCTATGTTGGGAAGAACACTCTTTCAGGCTGCTTGAGAGATGCAAAAAGCCAGCAGAAAATGATACCTTTAAAGGGGCAGTAAACCACTGTATTTTTTGTTTCGTTTTTTTAAACCTGCAAGGCAATGTTATAATGTGCTGGTATGCATTGCATACTAGCACATTATGTGAAACTTATTTTAAAACAAAGCCCTCCAGCGACGTACTCACTGCTGACAAGACTTCCATCTTCACCCGGCCTTCCTTCCAGGCTGGGCGGCTCCTGTCCTTTGATTGGACGAGCCGTGATGACATCACTCCCACATGAAGCTGCTGTTCACGGCACAGAACTCTAAAGGTACGGCATGGGTTCCTTCAGAGTGCATGCACCAGTGAAGTCACTGGCTACTTCGCCAGTAAATATCTCCTAAACGTTGCAGGTTTAGGAGATATTTACAGTACCTATAGGTAAGCCTTATTATAGGCTTAGCCATAGGTAAAACCACCAAGGGAGTTAACTCCCACCATAAATTAAAATTCACTTTTGAGTGCAGCAAGCAGCAAGCTTCCTGTTATTTCCCCTTCCCAACAGCACATATTTACTTTTATTTGTTCCTGTGGATTTGTGACTAGACAGATTGGCAGGGGAGCCAAAGAAAAGTGACTGCTTAGAAGGGTGGAAATAACGTGAACCGGTTGTTTTTCCCTGTAAAGGTGAAGCACAGGTTTACTTTATGACCATACAGGTACAGAATGTAGCTGACCATTTACACTCAATTCACAACGGAATCGTTGCATTCCTGCAATTTTTTTCTGGCATTTTGTTGTGCGTTATTACCAGGTAAAGATTACCAGGTATAGATTAATTTAACCCTATAGAATAGATCCTTATTCTAAACTACTACAACATAGTAACACCTTTGTCTAGAAAATTGTGTTTGCCTTACACTCTACTTGTCCTCATATGTACATATTGCCAGCTACTTTAATCTTTTACAACATTTCTTTATTCCTAATCAGTCTGGTGTTTGCTTACTGATACTGAACTGTAGTGTGTGCAGGATATTTATATTTGAGCTAGTAATGGTGGTGCGATATCCTTTTTACTTAACTTGGTGTGTCAGAGGTGCTGAGGTCATTCTCCCAGTTGAGGCAAAGATCAAAGAGCCCAATGTACCAAGCAGCTCCTGCGGGGGTTGGGCTACACCTTGTACTAGAACACCCCAACCAATACTTTAAGGGCCCCAATGCCGGAGAGGACTCTGGGTTTATAGAGAGGGCTATTGTGGGATGTGATAAATAAGGAGCTGCACACCAACAACTCATTCTCCAGATTACCTTTTATTGAACCGACTTCTTTGGGATCAAGCTGTTATCAGTGAAACGTGTTAAGGAGAGGTGACATTATGTTACCAGCTGTACAATGGACAGTTCAGTAAAAACTATTTTACAGAAAGAGATGGTAATGTGTGGCTTCCTATTCCTCCCACCCATTTAATAATTTATGAATTATTATTAATAATTAATGCTGTCATTCCGTCTGGTGGACATGGACAGTTTTAAAAACCTGATGGCGGTGGCTGTCCCACAGTATGTGGTTCCCAGCCGCCACTACTTTTCCAGGCGAGCCATCCCTTCCCTGCACAAACAAGTTGGGGACAAGATCAAGTGTGCATTGCGCAATGCCATCTGTGGCAAGGTCCACATAACCACTGATACATGGACCAGTAAGCATGGGCAGGGATGCTTTATCTCGCTAACTGCACACTGGGCAAATGTAGTGGCGGGTGGGCCTGAGGCAGCTAGCCATTTGGCGCATGTTCTTCCACCACCGAGGATTGCAGGGCATTTCTCTTTGCCTCCTGTTGCCTCCTCCTCCTACTGCGCTTCCTCCTCCTCTACCACCTCCTAATCCGCTCAGCGTAACACCTTCACCCCCAACATCAGCACATCCAGGGGGAAATGACAGCAGGCTGTTTTAAAACTGATTTGTTTGCGGGATAAACCCCAAACTGTGCAGGAGCTGTGGACGGGCATTGAACAACAGACTGATGAGTGGTTGTTGCCACTGAGCCTCAAGCCCGGCCTGGTGGTGTGCGATAATGGGTGAAATCTCGTAGGGGCTCTGGGCCTAGCCGGTTTGACGCACATCCCTTGCCTGGCACATGTGCTGAATTTGGTGGTACAGAAATTTCTAAAAAACAGAAGCACTTTCAGCGCTCTCACCCTGTTGCTGCTCGCCTGTCTGCGCTGCAGCGGAATTTCGGCCTTCCTGCTCACCGCCTCCTATGCGACGTGCACACAAGGTGGAACTCCACCTTGCACATGCTGGAGAGACTGTGCGAGCAGCAGCAGGCAATAGTGGAGTTTCAGCTGCAGCACGCACGGGTCAGTCACTCTGTGGAACAGCACCACTTCACCACCAACGAGTGGGCCTCCATGCGAGACCTGTGTACCATACTGCTGTGTTTCGAGTACTCCACCAACATGCCCAGTGCCGTTGACGCTGTTCTCAGCGTTACTATCCCACTTCTATGTCTCCTTGAAAAAACACTTCGGGCGATGATGGAAGAGGATGTGGCACAGGAGGATGAGGAGGAGGAGGAGGAAGAGGGGTAATTTCCATGGTTATCAGGCCAGTCATTCACAAGTTGTTCGGAGGGTGGGTTCCTGCACCAGCATAGGCCAGGTAAAAAATATTCAAGCCAGGGCACAGTTCTGGAGGATGAGGAGGACGAGGAAGAACATGAGGAGGAGGAGGAACAGCAGCAGGATGGCACCCAACGCAGCTCGTGGGCATCACTGGAGCGTGGCTGGGGGGATACGGAGGACACAGATGATACACCTCCCACAGAGGACAGCTTGTCTTTGCCTCTGGGCAGCCTGGCACACATGGCCGACTACATGCTGCAGTGCCTGTGCAACAACAGCCGAGTTGCCCACATTGTAACTTGTGCCGATTACTGGGTGGCCACCCTGCTGGATCCCCGTTACAAGGACAACGTGCCGTCCTTAATTCCCTCACTGGAGCGTGAGAGGAAGATGTGCGACTACAAGCGCACACTGGTAGACGCGCTGCTGAGGGCATTCCCAAATGACAACGGGGGCTCAGTGGAAGCACAAGGCGAAGGCAGAGGAGGAGGAGGAGGAAGAGGCCGCCAACACAGCTGTGGCATCGCCAGCACCTCAGAAGGCAGGGTTAGCATGGCCGAAATGTGGCAAAGCTTTGTCAGCAGCCTGCCACAACAAACAGCACCACCAGCTGATAGGCAAGGTCTTAGCAGGGGGCAGCATTTCAGCAAAATGGTCGAACAGTATGTGTGCACACGCCTACATGTACTGAATGATGGGTCTGCCCCATTCAACTTTTGGGTCTCCAAATTGGGCACATGGCCTGAGCTTGCCCTTTATGCCTTGGAGGTGCTGGCCTGCCCTGCAGCCAGTGTATTGTCTGAACGTGTGTTTAGCATGGCAGGGGGTGTTATCACAGACAAGCACAGCCGCCTGTCCACAGCCAAAGTGGACAAGCTAACCCTTATTAAAATGAACCAGGCATGGATCCCACAAGACTTGTCTGTACCTTGTGCAGAATAGACATTTAGTCCGGCCTCACACAGCCATTGGTTTACTTGGTTTTTTTGAATATGCCTAAATATTTTGGGGGCTACCCCAATTAGAAAAAAAACCCCAAAAAACAACAAAAAGTGTTGGCTACCTCCTCCTCCTCCTCCTCCACCACTGCCACTTCCACCTACACTGCCACGGTCATGGCCTAGTCAACCTCTAGGCTCCTACTCCACATCCACCCCCCCTTCCCATTTTTATTTTTTTTATTTGATTTTAAGTTATTTTCCCTATCCCCATTTTTTTGTAGGGCACTTGTCCTACTCTTACTCCCATTTTACTTCCTTTTGCAGCCCTCTAGCACTTGCCAGGACTTTTTTACAGCCATTTTTGTGCCGAAAAGTTCGGGTCCCCATTGACTTCAATGGGGTCCGGGGTCAAGTTCGGTACCGAACCCAAACTTTTTCGCGAAGTTCGGCCGGACCCACCGAACCCGAACATCCAGGTGTTTGATCAACTCTAAATATAAATGAACAAGCACTCGTGAACTGCTGGTTGAAGACCATTAGTGTTGGCACATACACAATATTTATATGCAGTTGAAGGCAGGTTCAATCTACTTTCACTACTCCAGGTGACACTGTCCACAGCGACACTGCAGCTGGGGAGGAAGTCAGGAGGAATATGATTCCTCTATGGTTTCCTAGGTCACTGGGGAAGCGATCCGGTTGGATGCTGCCATCCCATATGACCATCTTGGGTCAGGCAGAGTATTTTTAAGGCCCTGGCTCCCAAGTTAGGCACACTTTTGACAAGTTGGCAGAGTAGGGACTGGTACTCTGCCTGTGAGGGACAGTATTAGCTCTAGGGTAAGGCTCCTGAAAAGGAGGAAAAGCGTAGGGTGGCATCTCTTCTAGATATCTCCCCAATTGGGTACGATAGGGCCAGGCTGCATTTTACTCCCTTTCTACAGCTGCTGTCAGTCCAGCTGGAATCTGCATTGTCATGTTGTTGGAAACTGAGTGCACCCAGCTGGGTAGCCTGCCCACCAGATTTGTTGTGAACTGTTGCTGCATTACTTCAATACAAGTTTTACACTGCACCCGACTGTGTGAATTATTGCCGCCACACACGCTGAACCCCACCTACGCAGTCATGTGACTGAAAGACACCTATTTTCTGGCAACAAGAATGCTTTCCAATTGCATAGGACCTTGTTGGAAGTTCCATTGTGCACCACAGAATCCTGACTTTGAGTAGAATCATGTAGTTGCAGTTTAGCATAATATCCCTTGCCATGGCATTTCACACACAGACAGAAATAAAGGGGGAACTGTACAGCTGCCTCGTCTACTAAATTACTCGTGTAACACTATTCTTGTACATACACACTATATATACAGTATTTCACAAAAGTGAGTACACCCCTCAAATTTTTGTAAATATTTTATTCTATCTTTTCATGTGACAACACTGAAGAAATTACATTTTGCTACAATGTAAAGTAGTGAGTGTACAGCTTGTATAACAGTGTAAATTTGCTGTCCCCTCAGAATAACTCAGCACACAGCCATTAATGTCTAAATCGCTGACACTGGGGAGGAAAAATGGCTAATTTGCCCAATTTGGACATTTTCACTTAGGGGTGTACTCACTTTTGTTGTCAGCGGTTTAGATATTAATGGCTGTGTGTTGAGTTATTTTGAGGGGACAGCAAATTTACACTGTTATACACGCTGTACACTCACTACTTTACATTGTAGCAACGTGTCATTTCTTCAGTGTTGTCACATGAAAAGATAGAATAAAATATTTACATAAATATGAGGGGTGTACTCACTTTTGTGAGATACTGTATATATATGTATATATATATATATATATATATATATATATATATATCAATTCTGTATATTGGAATGAAAATGTCACATGCTGCAGTAATAGTAGTAGGTTATAGGATTCAGCACTTCATCCTCTCTCCATGCAGATGTCCTCTGCACTTGATGAACAGATGGTTTTAAGAAATTTCAGGTATTCCATGTTGGTTTTTACCATGATTTCAGTACTACATTATGTCCACATCACATGCAGCCCTAAGCTCAGCAACGAGTGAACGGGTCTCATAATGTCAGCGCAGTCAGTCCGTGAACTATTTTGTGCTGGTAGCTAAATTCCTTGCCCCATTTAGTGCTGGGAAAATCCTGTACAAACAATATTTATATATAGCATTTAATGGTTTATTAATGTATAAAGAACTGAAAATAAATTGTGTATTTGTTTGGAGTTTCACCTTAATAAAGATAAAATTAATACTTTGAATATAAATACTTCTTCTAACTTTATGTCCAGGACCCAAATGTAATGTACTGTACATGTTCTTATTCAGTAAAAAAAATATATTTTGACATGTACTAATTAAACTTGTGCACCAAGCCTACTCATTGATTCTTGAAACTCTAATTAATACCCCCCCATCCCAGCCTCACTTAATAGTCTTGAGTAAGTGCCTTATTAATGAAGCTCAAATGGCCAAAACAGCTGTATAAATATTTTAGAATAAATGCACATTTGGGACCCATTCACACCACTGCACTGCAATAATGCATACTTTACTGCAAATCATGTTGCATGCGTTGGTGTGTTGTGGTGCCATTCATTGTGAATGGCACCCAAAATCACCTTAAAATGTGCGCTGCGAGAGAGTGTGATACAACATGCATTCCCATGTCCTGTCAGGAACCATGAATCAGACAGAGACAGAAAATGCAGAAAAATCACACTTTTTAATAAAATGGTAAAAATGGTACAGATAAGTAAACCTAGTCAAAACATAGCCAGGGTTTGGTAGCCAAAGCAGATAGTCAGAACAAGCCAGTAAATCAGGAAGCCAGAGATCAGCGTAATCAGAGGCAGCAGAAAGGATGAGGAACCAGAAGGGACATCAGCCAGGCAAGTCTTCAACAGGAACACAGCAGAGAATCCTCAGATAAGTTTGACCAAGGCGAAGGCACAGAAGAAATTAATCAGGTAGTTTAGCCACTTCTGGACCAAGCCTATTTTTCAAACTTGTTGTTTACAAGTTAAAATATTTTTTCTGCTAGAAAATGACTTTTGGGTATAAAATGGAGATTGTTGCAAAATGCAACGGTCAAACGCAATTATTTTGGAAAAAATAAATTAAAAAATAAGTAAACAATAAAGTTAGCCCAATTTTTTTCTATATGAAAGATAATGTTACGCCAAGTAAATTGATACTCAACATGTCATGGTTAAAAATTGCGCCGGCTCATGGAATGGTGACAAACTTTGATACTCAGAAATCTCCATAGACATTTAAAAATTTCTAAAGGTTACCAGTTTTAAGTTACAGAGGATGTCTAGGTCTAGAATTATTGTTCTCGCTCTAACGATCGCAGCAATACCTCACATGTCTTTTATCACTTTTATTCCTATTACAAGAAATGTAGACATTCTAATTTTAATAGAAATAAGCAGGACAGGGCTTCTTTAATCTGAGATCTGGGGTCAAAAAGACCTCAGATCTAACATTTAGACTTAAAAGCAATAAAAAAAGTCATTTAAAAAAAAAAAAATTCCGTTGGGCGAAAGTTACGTTTGACATCTTTCCAGTCCTCCAAGGCCATAGAGTCTAATGGGGGCCATCATGACCTCACTCAACGTCCTGTTCAACAGGAGAAAGGACCCGATCATCTCCGCTCTGGTAAGCGTCGGAGACCATGGTGAGCGGCAGGAGGGGGGAACCTCTTCCGCCGCTGATAAAAGTGATCTCCCACTGTTATCTTAAAGAGGACCGCCCGCTGTTGAAAAAAATACCGGGGTTATGGCACCTATCTGCTGCCATAACCCTGGTATTTAACGTCAAAATAATGAAGTACAATGATGGTTGGTGATCCAGAATAGCCAGACGGGGCTAGCTGACGAGCAGGAAATGATCACCAAGTGAGTCACTGTGGTATGATGAGTGCTTCAATTAACCAACAGCTGAGCAACCTGAGCTTTAAGAAGGGAGGGCTGAGCTGTGATAAAATGCAGCTTGCCCTATTTTTGTGTATTGCTGCGTGTTTAATGCATGCATTTTGGGCTGTTTAACTCAACACACAACGCACGGCTTGCAGGGCACAGCATTGTGGAGTGAATGCTCCCTTAGGCAGGATTACTTTGTCAACAAAGTCAGTGTTCATGAGGTAATTAGATCAAGATACCACCGTGCTAGTCTCTAAGTGGCGATGAGGAATCTAAAATAACCAGTCCAAAAAAATATAAAGAATATATAAAGATAATAAAAATCAACTAATTGGTTGCTGCTGGACACTGTTATGTTTTCCCCCACTCCAATTCAATTTCTAATATAAAAAGTGCAGCGCTACCTGAATACCCTTTAACTTTTGAGGGTATAGGGGTAGTGCTGCACATTTTATATTAGAAATTGATAGGGGTACTCCCTCCTGCAGCACTATTATTGTGTTCTGCTGGTGGGGAGTGCTGGGAGCCTTCCCCACCGGCAGAATACAATGATCACTGCTGGCAGCTATAGCCACTGACAATGATCACCGCTTCTCTAATCAATGGATCAACTTCAGGACAACCAGCCTTCCCATAGCATAGATGGATCAATATTTGGCCAGTTCCTGCTGAACCCACCAAATTTTGATCCCCTGTGGCTGGCTTTAGTTTGTATGAATGCTACAAACTAGTGTTTCTGGATGGTTGGCTGCAAGGGCATAAAGGAAAATTTGCATGGCCTCGTCTAGTATCATAAAATTATGATTATACTTTATCTAAAAAATATTTTATAATATACAAATATTTTATAAGGCACACTTTTTGTACTTTACATAAAGTATATATATTGCTAATATTTGTAAGAACTGCAAAAACTTTAGTCTACAAACTTCTGACTGCCAACTGTGACATCTAACTAGTGCCAATGTTTAAGGACTCATCTTCGTAAAATAGCTGAAATGTTTGAAACTTCTGTAAGAAAGTATGTAGTAAACTGTTAGAGCTTAGACTGTATGTCAACTAATTTATCTAGGACAGTTGTTTCAGTGTACAATCATAGTCCTTGCATCAGTAGTTTTCAGCATGACATTCTATCCAGCAGTCAACAAGGGACGGAGGATTTGGTGCTTATTATCAGTGTGATAGTTTATATTTAATTGTGATCATTTTTTTCATTTGCACATGCAGGACAAATGAAAAGATTCACTTACCTCCTCTTTCCCAGCTGCATATACTCACCTATCCGAATCCCTATTTGCAGGGCTGGATTAACATAGGGGCTATTGGAGCTGTAGCTCCAGGCCCCTACCTTAAGTTAGGCCCAGCCCAGTGAGTCATTGATGCTGCCCAGCCCTGCTCTGTGTGTGTGGACATGATTGATATGTAAATCACGGGCCCACCAAAATCCTCAGCACCAGGCCCATAATGCTCTTAATCCGGCCCTGCCTATTTGGCTGCAAGAAGCGAGACGAAAAATGTGTCACTTCCGCATATGGATGAGCATGTAATCCCACTCTCCCATTTGACAGCACTAATGTCAAAAGTAGTCAGGGGAGGATTTCATTGCCCCGTGTGAGCTCTGACAAACTGGTTTGGAGCTTGCATAGGGCTTTCTTTCTCTGGACCCAACGGTTGAATGGAGTGATGTGGTTGTGAAATGGAAAGCAATAAAAAAAGAACAGGATACTTTCTCATACAAGTACATGGTACAGCAGGCACATATCAGGAATATGCATACCTGTTGGTTTAACTTCTATAGCTGGGAAGATACTGGAGAGTTTAATAAAAGATGAGTTCTTGTTGGATAAAAATATTTTAAGCAACAGACAGCATGGATTCATGAAAGACAGAAGTTGTCAAACAAACCTGATTTCTTTTTATGAGGAGGAAAGTAAAACCTTGGACTTTGTATGTTGTGGACGTGGTATACTTTGATTTTGCAAAAGCATTTGACAACGTTCCCTACACATGGCTAATGTGTAAGGTAAAGTCTACAGGCTTGGAAAGATCAGTTTGTAAATGGATAGAAAACTGGCTAAAAGATAGAATTCAGAGAGTAGTGGTTAATTATTCTTACTCTGAATGGTTGAAGTTTATCAGTGGTGTACCCCAAGGTTCAGTGTTGGGACCCTTACTTTTCAATACATTTATAAATGATATAGGGTCTGGGATTAAAAGTACCATTTCAGTGTTTGCAGATGACACCAAGCTATGCAGTGGAATAACGTCCTTACAGAATGTCTCCAGCTTACAATTAGACCTCAATGCACTGTTTAATTGGGCGACTATGTGGCAGATGAGATTTAATGTAGATAAAAGTAAAGTTATGCACTTGGGGGCTAAGAATATGCATGCATTATACACACTAGGGGGGTGCAACTGGGGGAGTCAATGATAGAGAAGGATCTGGGGGTTTTGGTAGATCATAAGCTTAATAATAGCATGTAATGCCAAGGTGCAGTTTCCAAAGTGAGCAAAGGCCTTTTTTGTATTAAGAGAGGTATGGACTCCAGAGAGAGAGAGAGAGAGATAGAGGGAGAGAGAGAGAGAAAGAGAGAGAGAGAGAGAGAGAGAGATCATTTTGCCCTTGTACAAATCATTAGTAAGACCTCATCTGGAATATGCAGTTCAGTTTTGGGCACTAATTCACAAAAAGGATATCAGGAAACTGGAGAAAGTGCAGAGAAGGGCAACCAAACTGATAAGAAGCATGAAGGAGCTCAGTTATGAGGAAAGATTAGAGGAACTGAATGTATTCTCTCTTGAGAAGAGGAGATTAAGGGGGGATATGATCAACATGTACAAATACATAAGTGGTCCATATAGTGAACTTGGTGTTGTTGAGTTATTCACTTTAAGGCCAAAAGAGA
>BLSH010207307.1:1118668-1133343 GCA_018402905.1 Glandirana rugosa
CCCACCTATGTTTACTCACCTTCAAGGTGAAAACCCACCTTGAGGTGAAATTTGACTTTCAAGTTGACCCGACATTACATGACTTAACGTGGGAAGAGACCAGATATACCTCCGAACCCTCTATCTGAAAAATGTTCTTTCCAACCTTACACGTATCAACTCCAAAAGTCACCAGATCTAGAGACCTAAATAACCAACAAAACTATACGATAAAATGACTACAATGTCGACTAATATGTAAATGGCATATATGAGCGCATATTCTGCTCAAAAAACTGTGCCTAAAACACAGTTTTTTGGCTCTAAGCAGAATACGCGCTCAGTCGTCGGCCAATGTTTCCCCGCGCTCGTACCGGCTGCTGACTCGCGCATAAGACGAATCTCGGTTTTTTGACACAAAATCCGTGTCAAAAAACTCGTCTTATACGCGAGTATATACGGTAAATGTATAATCAGCTGTAACATCAGTAAAATAGCATATCAAAACAACCAATAAATCCAGAGATCTAGACCACTGAAAACCTCAACTATGCACATTCCAACCTTTCTTGTAAAAAGTCTATCTCCCAAGCCTCCATATAGACCAGAGAAGGGTGCAATTCAGTACATTACAGCCCAGTTGAACTTTCAGTTTAAAGTGGAGTTCCACCCAAAAGTGGAACTTCCACTCATTTGTATCCACCCCCCCTCCGGTGCCACATTTGACACCTTTTTTTGGGGGGGGGGGGATACCTGTCTTTGATAGGTACCTTATCCCCACTTCTGGGAGACCAGGCACAGCGAATTATGTCAGCAGCTCGGCTCCCTCCTCCTCCCACCTCCTTCCCCCGCCACCGGGTTCCCTTATGGCAATGGCGGCAGCAGTACCCGACAGCTGATGGAAACATCAGCTGCGGTGCTGACATTGCTGGACTCCAGTACAGGTAAGTGTTCTATTATTAAAAGCCAGCAACTACAGTATGTGTAGCTGCTGGTTTTACATTTTTGCAGGTGTGAGCGGATCTCCGCTTTAAATTAGCCAAATACATTTTAGGAGCATAAAAAGAAAAAGGCGCTAAAAGTCTTACATTTTTTTAAAAAAAAACAGACAGATCCTAAGTAGAAAAGCTTATGTCCTGCCAGCATGCTGTAGAGTGGGGCCCGGGCTCTCTGTTGAAGCACTGGTTTCTCTGCAGAGGTCTGACAAGCCCCCTACTGAGTGGGACGTAATGAATGAATTAATTACCAATTAATAGTTCTATTATTATTTTAGTTAGTTATTAGTTCTAAATTAGTTCTAAAATTAATATTTTCTACTGATCTGTCTGCAGTAAACTGAAATGTGCTATGGGCATTACCCGTTTTCATAAGTTTGTAAAGTCCGAGAATTAATGAGCTAATGCTAAAAAAAAACATAACAGTGCTAACCCATGGAAACTTGGCTTGCTTTTCAGATGAATGCTGGACAGCCCAATAAGTGGACTAAGAGGACTCTGTTAACTTATATAACACAAGTATATAGTGTAGAGCAACTCCAATAAACAAATAAATCAAAAACAGTGTAGTGTCAAACAATGTGATAGAAAGTACACAATCACATTTATATGAAAAATAAATCAAAAAAGTGCATGAACGTCCATATAAGATGATCTGATCAACCTTCTTGTGGATCAATAAAACAGTCTATAAAATAATCCACCACCGTGTGAAAAAATCCTGAAGAATTAGTGCCACCCAACACTTGTGCCCACTAGCCGCTCACCTTACTGTTATGACTTTTGTTTTACCAGTCAGGTCATAACAAGCTATGGTTCCCTTTAAGGGAGATAAAGATGGGAATATATAACGTTCTCTCTCCTCCGTGTCTGCATATAGACATGGGAACAGAAGACACCAAATTTAGTGCTCTCCGTTTTGAAATATTTAATAAGCAGAATAAAAGTAATAGACTTACAATAAAAAACACTTAAGCAGTACTAACTGTAAAATGCATGTGTCGGCTTACAACCGCTATTCGAGATGGCCGCCAGATGACGTCACGCTCCAGGCTCGGCCCCCTATGAGCGTTACGTCCAGCCTGGATCATGAGGTCATCAGGATTATTTTATGGACTATTTTGTTCATCCACAAGAAGGCTAATTAGATCATCTTATATGGACATTCATGCACTTTATTGATTTATTTTGATAAGATATTATTGTGTACTCTTTCTGCCACATTGTTTGTCACTACATTGTTTTTGATTTATTTGTTTATTGGAGTTGCGCTACACTGTATACTTGTGTTATATAGTTCTATATTTACTGTGGTGAAATCACTTCTTGGGTGTGAGCAGCAATTCCTTTATCATTTTTCAGTTAGGTTGCGCTAATTGCAATTATTTGTTTTTGTGTATCACTGTTAACTTATATGACCACGCAGTACTTGCAAGCGGAAGGTAATGTCAAATAAGCCTATTGACTAATGTGTACACTAAAGTGTACAAATGTAAAAGTAGACAAAATAAAAAATAATTCATAAAGAGAGACTACATTGGTTCATGCCACAAAATGAAATATATTGGGTTCAAGGAGACCTGAACATAGAATTGCACTTGAAGATGGCCATGTACAGGATTGCCATGTACATCTAACATGCTGTCTTTAGATTTCCATACATTAAAAAGGCACATAAAATATCTGCATCAAGATAATAAAATATCTAAGAGGGATCCATTAGTGACTTCACTTTGTGTAGATTTTACTGAGTCATTATTCTGAGCTGTTCAAAAATGATTTTCCACAATCACACCCACATGTGCGAAACATAGCTGAGGATCCTGGCAACACCTGCCACTATGAATTCTTTTCTGAATAACAAGAATATAACAGATATAAAACAGATTTTAACTATATCATCTTTGAAAAATGAAAATAACATTGCTCCCAAACCACTATAGTTCCTTTATATATCAGTAGCCTGGGTACACAAAATAATGTTAAAGTGGACTTGTGGAAAACAGGTTAAGACTGGGTTAACACATATGCAAAATGGAAGTGGGTTTTCCCGTATATAATTTGCATGACAGGAGAGTGTGCCCCGCTCTCACACAGCTCCAGGGCAGCTGCAGTCCACATAGAAGAAGGGTCCTGTGCATCCTTGGCTCTGAATCAGGTGCAAATTCAGGCAGAAATTCGGACCTGATTCACACCTAAAATCGGTGTACAGGGACGCCCTGCTGTGAGCCGCGGCCGCAGCAAGTTTTAACCCAGCCTTAGAGTTATGGTGGACTGCAGTGGTGGCTGGTGCTCACTATTTTTGGGGGGGTGGCATAACAACAAACCCCCCCCAGGAGACGGACGGCGGGTCTTCCACCCCCCCCGCGGGAGACACAGGTGGCGGCGATTACCAAAAGATTGTCAAAGAAATGCAGCTCAATGCGAAGCAGGTCAAATTCAGTTTCTAAACTGTTATGTGTGCTCCATTAAAGCCAATTTGCAAACAATACTTGTGTACATGATGGGTGAACAAAACTATGAGTTAACTACTTGACCACTGGAAGGTTTTACCCCCTTCATAACCAGGCCATTTTTTGTTTTTTTTGCTATTCAGCACTGTGCTACTTTAACCGGTAATTACACAGTCATGCAACACTGTAAGCAAATGCAATGTATATCATTTTTTCACACAAATAGAGTTTTCTTTTGGTGGTATTTGATCACCACTCGGTTTTTTATTTTTTATTATATTATATATATATATATATATATATTTTATATATAAAAAAAAAAAACAAAAAAAAAAAAACAAAATGTTGAAAAAAAACGATGTTTTCTACTTTCTGATATAAAACATATCCAATATAAAAAATAAAAGCTAATTTCTTCATAAATTTAGGCCAAAATGTATTCTGCTACATGTCTTTAGTAAAAAAAATTCCAATAAGTGTATATTAATTGGTTTGTGCGAAAGTTATAGTATCTACTAACGATGGTATATACAGGCAGTCCCTGGGTTACGAACAAAATAGGGTCTGTAGGTTTGTTCTTAAGTTGAATTTGTTTGAATTCGGAACAGGTACATTTTTTAAGTGTAGCTCCAGCCCCAAAAAACTATTTTTAAGCTTTTTGGATAACATAGGGAAGGGTTAACACCCCTGTAACATTTGTTTTGCTGTCTGTGCCCCTGTTCAGAAGATGTCCCCTACTTTCTGTCCCAAAGACAATTGGATTTTGAAAAATTTGGGTTGTTGTGGAAACAAAGATTGGTGATAAAGCATCAGTGGAGACACCTTTTACCCATAATAACTCTTACAGGAGTGAATTTCCCTTCCTAGGGGGAGATTTCCTCTCACTTCCTGTTGTCTCTCTCCGTTTGTAAGTAGGAATTGTTTGTAAGTCGGATGTTTGTAACTAGGGGACCGCCTGTACAGGAATTTATGCAGCTATTGACGCCATACTATAACAACAGTGATCAGTGATTTGTAGTGTGACTGTGATAGTGTGGCGGTCAATCTGGCACTAACAGGCACTGGCTGGGAGGCTCACTAACTGACTGTCACTGACTTCGCTAGTGACATTAATACAGTGATCAGTGATAATGCTGTACACTGTGCTAATGACACTGGCTGAGAAGAAGTTCACATCAAGGGGCAATCAAGGGGTTAACTGTGTACCTAACAATGTGTGTAATGTGTTTAATGTGTGCTGCTTTTACTTACTAATCTGGTTGTTTTTTCTTCCTGCTTTTCAGGGAACAGCCAGATCTCTGTTTTCTGTACACAGAGTTCTGTGTGTTTCTGTTTATGTGTGTGATTGGATACAGCTAATCAGCAGGTTTCAGCCAAAATCATTGGCTGAAATCTTCTGCCAAACTCATGCTGTGTCCAATCACAGCATGGGCTGGCAGGAGGGATGTGCGTGCTCGCCCCAAACCCAGAAGCATGCCAACAATGTACATATATGTTGCCTAGCCTGCACCTGTTGTCCACTTACAGTATATTTACTGTGAACGGTTGGTAGGTGGTTAAGGGTGGACTATTCCTGGTGGAATGCAAACAAATGAAATGTTATTGATATATTGTGTAGCAGCGGCTGTGAAACGCCTCTCCAGCTGTATGGTAGGAGCTGCATGTTCCCCCTGCTCGCCTCTTCTGCCACTGTACTTCCCTTATCTATGTGGATGGCTGCAGGCTGTCACCTTCACTAGGAGTCAGATGAGCACTGGCAAGAAATGTGAGTCTATGTGGACTCTCCACCCCCCCCCCAGGGATCTGTGTAGAAAGAGAGGGCAGTGTGATTTCCCTCTCACTCCCCCCCATCCTGTCAGAGCGAACTTAATCCAATGAGGGGAAAAAAGAGGGGGAGCCAATAGAAGCACTGGAGAGAACTTGCTGAGCAGAAGATTTGCATGATGGAAACTGTAGTCTAAAAGGGGCGTTGCACCATGCGAGGGTATGGAAATGAATGACCACTGGACTCTAATTTCCATAGATCCCTGTGCCTAGAGGAGGAGAGTTTTTACCATTTCCTGTGCAAACTGAGAGAAATTGTGGTTAGTCTAGCCAAGAGAGAGGAGAGCGTGGATCTGCAGTAGGGGCCTGCACTCTTAGCCTGCCAGGACCAGAGCATTCAGGACAGGGGCTAAGAGGACCTGTTGTGGTACCTGCTTACTTCTACAAGGAAGAGATTAGTAAGCTGCATGTGAGTCTTCAAGAGCTCAACTCGGAGACTGAGCGTGAGTGGGACAGTTGATGTGCCTCCAGGATCGGAATTGAAAGACTGCACCCCTTTGTGAAGATCAGGGACCTGATGTCTAGAACCAATTTGACACCAAGCCATTAGGACCAATCAAGTCTCCTGTCTGGAGTGGTGAGCTGAGCTCACATCATAATCTCTTTCCATATGCAGTAAACACCATAGAGACCACTCTTATCTAATTGCTCATTCACATTCCCTAACAACACTCGTAAGGGGACAGTGCACCACCTAAAGAAGGGCCCCACCGACAACTGACCAACGTTAGCCATCAAGAGCCAGGTGACTTTTTGCCATCTTACAGGGGTACCCTTACATTAGGCATGCATACTTCACCCACTGTTGGGGTTGTATGCCCAGCGTGCACACAAGGATCCTTATATCTTTTGGAGGTAGTTGATGTAGTTCTAGAGATTCTAGTTGCACCAATTCTAGTGTTATTTAGCTATGCTTCAGTTTTCTTTGAGTGCCAGCTAGTGGGTCAACTATTTTTTATCGGTTGTAGGGGTCTTTAGTATGGATAATCACCCATTCATTGATGTATGCCTTGTTTGATTGCAATATTGCCTTAATACATTTACTTTACCTCTAAGTTGCTGTGACCTGTTTCCTGTGTGTTATAAAGTAGTAGCTCACTAACTCTTGAGTCACACAGGGATAACAGTTTTTAGAAATCGAGCAGTTGAAAAAGTTGTGGTAGAACAGAAAACCCGTCATCACCAGCGGCTCCTGCAGGGGGAAGCGCTACAATTGTAAATGTAAGTTTAATTTTGGATAAATTTGGGAATGGTTAAAAAAGAAGTATGGCGAAAGCTTTTTTAATCATACTTCCATTCTGGGTCACAGGAGTGCACTTACTTTAGCATTCCTGTAAAACCGAGTCAGCCGACAGCGTGCTAAACCTGACAGTCACTACTCTGTGCTCTGGGAAAACCATGAACTGAGCAATCAGCATTCGTGTGATCACTCAGTTCTAGGGCTTAGAGCTGATGGGGGACAGCTGTAGCATCTGGCCCATGCTGCACCATTGAAGTGAGTATGTATGATTGTTTTTTTATATTCATATTTCTCCTTTAGGGAACCTTGTTTTTTTTCACTGTATTTTTCTTTTCTTCTTGTTCCAGAGACACAGCAGGAAATAAGAGGAGATATATCCAAAGTGTGCTTGGAGTTACCTCTTACACAGTTGTCATCAGAAAATTTACCCTCACCTTCTATGTGGACAGCTTATGCTGTGATGTCTCTACTACTGCTGTTTGTGAATTTTTTCCCATTGGTGCGTTATAATTTTAGGATCAATTGACAGATAATAACCATAGACATTGAGGGCATGAATAATGATTCAATTGTATTGCTCCATTTAAGATTATAATGTTCACCCAGAGATTTGGGAAGTCCATTTATAATAGCAAAGATGAAAATGTTTTTAATAACCAGCATAAATCTGCCATTTGCTAATTGCCAACCTATTAATTACATTTTGTCATGCTTGCAGAATATACTATTGTTTTCCAGGTTTGATGCTGTAAGTAATAATTATGTCATACTTTCCACAGACGCCATAATGAATATCTACCTGCCATTTCTAGATCTCATATCCTGCAACCACCATTTGAAATGTTTAAATAATGAACATTTCCTCCATAATGTGAACAAAGATATCCTTCTATAACAAGAACAGCCATTATATTTTCATTACTATATATATGCTTGTATTACTTTCACTTCCTAAGTAATTATGGCCTTATATGTGGTGAGGAACATTGTCTACACAATGCTATGACCACCATATATCAATTTTTAAATTATATCAGTTCTAGGAACTTACAAATGGGTTTACTATATGAGCAACAAGAAATGGAACATATTGAGTGGCATCTTGAGAACAAAGTGGTCCATAAAGGAAAATTATATTTTAAGTGAGTGCTCATTCTATACTATTTATTTTAATGCATGGGAAAAATCAAAGGTTCACTTAAATTGGAAAAAAATTCTAACTGTAACTACTCTCAAAAATGTTTCCTCTCCCCTCCTTCTACCTATTCTCCCTAACCTGTATTAAAAAAAAAACTATTTAGTTAGCTATTTTTAATTCATTCCGGGCTGGTCACATGATACCATAGCTTCGGCTTCCGTGTCACTAAGTTGTTGTTCTGGGGAAAAGAGGGAGTGCTGACCAAAGCTTGGCTATGGCGGCCTATACATTGGCCTGGGGTTGTGTCTCTTCCCGTTCGAGGGTATATGGGGGGGGGTTCTTCCCCAGGGATCTTTTCATGGGAGGCCATATGTGTAACAATGCAATTGCTACTGGGCGAAGAGAATCTACCTGATCAGTTCATGTTACTGTTAAAGTGCTACTTTCCTTTTTTTTTTCTTTTTTGTTTTTTTATCAACAATGTCTGATCACTCTATGAAGGAATCAAGTGTGTGTTTCTATTATGAATGCTAAAGGGGAATGTAGTGTAAAACTGTGGCAGGATAGGCAGGTAAAGCAAGAGAATTACATCTGCAAAAAGGAGGAACAGCCAGTTCGGTAGAGGGAGTGATGGCTGAAGTTCTGTCAGAGGGATGGATTGATGCCCATTTGATTACCCTTCGCAGCGATAGAGACCCTATCTTAGGGCCCGCTGTGGATGGTGTTTCCTAGGTAGTGAGCCTGGACCATGAAAATGTGGGGACTCACAAAGTATACAGTGGCTTCAATCCTTGCCTTCAGGCTAAAGCAAGTGAAGTGTCCTGTGTGTAAGGACTGGTGGAATAAAATCAGCACCATTTTTATCAAAATGACTCTTTAGTCAGTGCCAGGATAGATGTCATTGTTGGGTGAGAAGACGTGATCCTTTTGGTGTGAGGCCTGGTAAGGTAGTCTGTTCAGTGACCACAAGATTGTGCTAACTCACACATTATAAAAGCAAACCTTAAACTTTGTCTGATGGCATGGCGTTCCCCTGGGCCACCAACATATTTTATATTTATGGATTACCATCCGCAACTCTTAGCCCATAATAAAAACACAACATCCACAATAAAAAACAAAATAGTAATAACCTCTACTGTGTTTTCTCTTAGCTTTATTGCTACCTTGCTGTCTCATTCCGCCTCGGATGCATCTTTAAAATATAATGATACTAGCGAATTAAATTTGAAATACTAAACCACAACATACAAAGCCATTCACAACTGAGCTGCATCACAAATCTTGTCTCCAGATATCACTCAACCTGTCCTCTCTGCTCCTCCCAAGACCTCCTACTCTCAAGCTCCCTTGTATCCTCCTCCCATGCTCATCTCCAGGATTTCTCCAGAGCCTCTCTCATCCTCTGGAATGCTCTACCTCAACCTGTCCAGCTAGATCCTACTCATGCTACCTTCAGGCAATCTCTGAAAACTCATCTCTTGACGGAAGCCTAGCACGCCTCCAACTAATCTTTTACCACTACCATCAGCTCATTCCCCACAGTTACAACCTTTTGTACTACCTGCCCCACCCTATTAGATTGTAAGCTCTTCTGAGCAGGGCCCTCTTAGTCCTCTTGTATTTTATTGTATTGCAACTGTATTGTTTCCCTTTTATATTGTAAAGTGCTGCGTAAACTGTTGGCATTATATAAACCCTGTAATAATAATAATGATCAATTTAATCTCTCTTACAAACAATAACAATGGCATTTGTTAAGTTATATGTAGCACTTACCCCCGGAGGGGCTGCTGGAAATAGATAGGTCCCCCCAAGTAGTATAGAGGCTGCCAGTTACACAAGCACAGTCCCACGCACACCAAAAATGTAGGCTTAGTCTAGGGGATGTGTTTTTAGTATTTATGGCTGAAGAACTTTAACAGGAGTGTGGTTTAAGGTCACAGGATACTCCAAAATGATAATTATATGGTGGTGGCGCTAAACTGAGTGTATGACAGGTGTCTGATGGTGGTATATTATGATGCTGTTAATGTCACAGTAAATAATAAACAGTGATCAATTCACTAAAACAGAGTGCAAAAAATAGATAAACATAAAATGATGATAGAACTTGACATTCGTTGAAAAAAATTATTTCAACAACAATATTTAGTGCGTAAAGTACAAAGTGTCCATTTGGTGGGAAGGGAATCCACGTGCTATATCCAAATAGTGAATCTTCAAATAATTTGGTGACTCTTTGAGGTGAATATTCAATGTGATAAAAAGGAACTCCAACTTTGGTCAATGTGGAGGCTTACCAGAACTCAGAAGTTTGAACGCCTTTGAGATATATAAGGACCCTCCGGCCCGTGACGTCAGGGTAGATCAGGGATCTCCAGCACTGGTCGCGTCACACAGCCTAGTCACCTTTCTCTGGTGGGTCTGGCTCCTCTCCAGGTGTCCGCGTGTTTTCTCCTCGTTCCGGGTCAGATTGGTCCGGACTGGAATGGCCACAGTCCTCCTTAGCAAGTGGGGGGGGGGGGGGTATCCAAGAAACGGGGGGAGGGGGGGAAAGGGGAAGGTGGGGATTTTTGAAGATCCTCCGGTGTATTAATGTGAGTTAGGACCTTAGATTGTAAGCTCCTTGAGGGTAGGGACTGATGTGAATGTACAATGCATATGTGCTGCATAAATTGAGGGCACTATATAAGTACCCTAAAAAGTTCTCACCAGCTTTTGAAAGATATAGGACTTTTTTTTCACCCCAAGTTTTGATCACGATGAACAGGTGTGAATAAAAACAAGCACATCATAAGAAGTCCGGGCCCAGGGCCGTGTCACTTGTTCCAGGGCTGTGGTCTTGCTGGGGGGTGCGCATGCCGATGAGCAGATGGAGGCTGTGCTGTGGTGGAACGCACTGGAAGCAGGAAGTAGCAGAACCAGGAAGTCCCGTGGACAGGAAGTGACGTTGGTGCTGTATTAGGCCAATAGGAAGACGCGTTTCAATGCATTCTGCATTTTCCTCGGATCCTGATGCTTAACAACAATAGGAGGACAGTCTTCTCTTTAATCTTCCAAAAGCAGCTTCCTGGACGTAGCAGGAAATGGTCAATATAGGACCCTATAGCAGCAGTCCATAAAGCCACTTCTGGTACTTTGTTTCCTTATGGCACTTGCACAACTATTAGTCCCCAATGATTAGTCTGTCACTCAGCATCTGCAGGTAGATCCTCAATGAGGGAGATTAACTAGATTCTTCTCCAGACCAGGACTTTGATGCAGTGCCCTCTAGCAAATGTAATCCTCTGGCAAACTTTCCCAGGCCCTTAGCCCAGCAGCTGCTGAGGCCCAGACTGCAGTTTCTTCTCTTAGTGGAGCTACCTCCAGGGACAGCAGCCACAAGAGAACCAAATCTAACCCTTGAGAACACTCGATGTCCGCCGGCTACCCGCGATTGCCTGGCAGCAAAGAAAAACAGGTAACCACTGATGTAAACACTGCGGTTCCCCATTCTGTCAGGCGGCATGTAAGAGATCTACTGATCACTGCCACATGGATCAGTTAGATCTCTTATGCCCCTGGCAGCCCAGCCCCCTCACAGTTAGAAGACGCCTAGGGAACACAGTTAACCCCTAGATTGCCTCCTGCAGGTTAACCTCTTCACTGCCAATGACATTTGCACAGAAATCAGTGGCTATTTCAATTTCTGATCGTTGTATAAATGTCATTAGTCCCAAAAAGTGTCAAAAATGTCCGACATGTCCACGGCAATATCACAGTCCCAATAAAAATCGCAGATATCCACCATTACTAGTAAAAAAAAAAATAGTAAAAACGCCATAAATTAATTTTCATGATTTGTAAATGCGGCAAATCGCAAATGCGCAAACCAATAAACGCCGATCGCAATTTTTTTTTACCATAAATATGAGGAAGAATATACAGTATCTCACAAAAGTGAGTACATCCCTCACATTTTTGTGAATATTTTATTATATCTTTTCATGTGACAACACTGAAGAAGTAGTGAGTGTACAGCTTATATAACAGTGTAAATTTTCTGTCCCCTCAAAATAACTCAACACACAGCCATTAATGTCTAAACTGCTGGCAACAAAAGTGAGCACACCCCTAAGTGAAAATGTCCAAATTGGGTCCAAAGTGTCAATATTTTGTGTGGCCACCATTATTTTCCAGCACTGCCTTAACCCTCTTGGGCATGGAGTTCACCGGAGCTTCACAGGTTGCCACCAGAGTCCTCATCCACTCCTCCATGATGACATCACAGAGCTGGTGGAAGTTAGAGACCGTGCTCTCCTCCACCTTCCATTTGAGGATGCCCCACAGATGCTCAATAGGGTTTAGGTCTGGAGACATGCTTGGCCAGTCCATCACCTTTACCCTGAGCTTCTTTAGCAAGGCAGTGGTTATCTTGGAGATTGTTATCATGTTGGACCCACGCCAACTTACTTGATGTATTTATTGGTATTTGCTCTGATTAAGCTTTGATTATGCAGCCTTTATTTGCTCTTTGGCAGTTGGGAAAGATTTTAACTTTTATCAGTAGTTATGAATGATTCATTTTCATACAAACTTTCAGAGTTTCTAATGAGTAACTTGCTGGAACATTTGTCACCATAACAGCCTACAAACAGAGCATAGTGTAAATGGAATGCAGAAGTATCTGCTCCGCTAGTGATGTATACAGTGTATAGTTCAAACACAGGAAGGGTTGTGTAGATCAAAGTATTTGCTGCAAACATGGTAAAACAATAACTTACATTCTATATGTGGCTATTGTAAACTGAATGAGGTATATCTCTGCTGTTTAGCTGGTTATAGATATATTTGGTTAATGATAAGTAACCATGGCAACTCAGATTTCAGAAACACACTGTTTATTCAAGTAGGATTTAAGAAATATTCAGGTGTGTTAGCAACAGGTGATATGCTGAGGTCACGACTCTTCTAAAGGCAATGACTTTAGCGCCAATTATAAACTTTAAGATTTACCCCCCCATGACCAGGTCATGTTTTGCAATACGGCACTGCGTTAACTGACAATTGCGTGGTCATGTGATGCTGTACACCAGGGAGGCAGCAGGAGCTTGGGGAACTGAACAAGTGGCTGAGTAACTGGTGTAGGAAAGAGGTGTTTGTGTTCCTGGAGAACTGGGCTGACTTCTCAGTCGGTTACCCGCTCTTTAGTAAGGACGGGCTACACCTTAATGGGGATGGTACAGCTCTATTTGGAAGAAGGATGGCCACAAAATTGGAGGGGCTATTAAACTAGGTGTTGTGGGGAGGGTTCAGAGGAAGCGATAGCTGGCAGTGAGCAGATGACAGAGGGTAATAGGGGAGTCAGCAGTGATAATACAGCCATAACATCTAATCCCGGGGTAAATGAGTGGGCAATTCAAAAACAAAGCCAGGGGAAACAAAAGGAGAAAATAATATACACTCATACTACACTAAGAGGCCTATACACAAATGCTAGGAGCCTAGCTGTCACGTACCGGTTTAGGAGGCTGAGATGATGAGAGGGCTCCCCTTGCGGCTAAGTGCACGACACCCCAGGAGTTGGTGACAGAAGGTGTAATGCCCAAAGATGCACGGGTTGCCTGCAGATGGTGCTTGGTAGTAGTTCCAGGTGTAGAAGTACTCTGGATGCACAGCAGTTGGACCCGAAGCTGATCTGGAGGTGCAAGCGGATGACTGTGGTAATATCAGGCAAGGTGCAGCGTCAAAGGCCAGGCCGAGGGTCAAACACATAGGGCAGTCCAAATAAGGCAGGAGAAGTCCGTGGAGCAAGCCGGGATCAGAGCCAGGAGAGAAGTCAGAGCAGGGAAACCGGGTCAGTAACAGGTAATCAAGCACAGGAACACAGATCTCAGGAACACAGGGTACTGAGCTGAAGATAATCCAGCGATTAGTGACAGTCACTGGTGTCCTTTTATAGGCCGGTTCTTGCTGGTAATTGGCGCGCATTGCGTGCATTGCGGACGAACGATCGTTCGCTAACAGAGGCCGTTTGCTACGACGCCTGCGCGGGACTGCACGGCCATCTTGGATACTGGAAACTTTGCCAGTTCTTCCATGAACTCTTCCCTGACAGTGCCTGCCCAAATGAGCACTATCACAAAATGGTCCAATTATTCTCAAAAAATGTCATTGACAAAATGTTGGAAGGTGGCTGGGGCATTGCAGAGTCCAAATAGCATGACAAGATACTCAAAATGTCCAAAACGGGTCCGAAATGCAGTTTTTCACTCATCACCTTCTCTAATGCGAACTAGATTGTAGGCACCTCGTAGGTCAAGCTTTGTAAAGATTCGGGAAGATCGAAATCTTTGGAACAGTTCTGGCACAAGAGGGAGTGGATAGCCATTTTTGATAGTAATTCTATTCAGCTCCCGATAGTTCACACCAGGTCTGAGTGACTGATCTTTTTTCTGGACAAAGAAGATACCAGCACCAGCGGGTGAAGAAGATGGACGGATGACGGGGCTAACAGATGCCAGAGTCATGCTTTGCAGGAACACAGGACCAATGGCTTCCCTAATGACAGAACGGCAATCTGCCTTGTTTACATAGGCAGAACACCGTTATGGCTCTTTGCCTAATGATCGGCAGGTGCTGGCGGACATTGAATCCGCAGTACCCGCAGATCAGCTCCTGATGTGTATAATCATGCACATGTGCATGCATGTGCGCCCCAGACTTGGAAGTGTTGGATCACGTACTAGGTACGTGATCCGGCGGAGAGTGCCCGCCCTGCCACAGTATATGTATGGTGGTTAATGTATTTTTACTAGTGGCTGGGGATGAGAGCCCACCCTTTTGCAGACTTGGGGATCTATTTGGCCCAAATCGTCCAGTTCACCCCCCCCTCCCCCCAATAACTAGCTGGTGTATGCAAACAAACAGCTAGGGGTTCCGGGATAGATCGCTGACCATATTTGATTAATGACATCACCGAGGACATTCTACCCTTTTTGCTTACATTACAGCAGTGCCCGGGGATCTATGACTTAACAGCAGGAGTATTGTAGGGAGACATC
>BLSH010207307.1:1149071-1165042 GCA_018402905.1 Glandirana rugosa
ATGTAGTGACCTGTTGTTCTCACCGTTACCTACTTAGTAACCTGTAAAAAAAAAATCTTTCCTTCCGGTCTTCCACGAGGAACCTAAAACCCAGGGATATACGTAGATCCGATACTATTTCAGAGTGTGTACACCATAGGGATATGAACCCTCCTCATCATCTTACAGAAAACACCACAGTAAAATTTATACGGGTACAACGCACACTCTTAATTGAACAATTTTACTGTTAAATTACTTTTTTTTGGGTGTAAAATACATGAAAGTAGCTAAGTGGTACAGAGAATGATTTATGGAGCCTTACGTATATATATATATGCGTTTGAAAATTGATCAATCCTGATGTTTTGACTACGTAGTTCAATTTGTGAGGCCCTAAAATGACAGGACAGTAAGGATACCCACCAATATAAATGACCCCTTTGGAAAGTAGACATTCCGAGGTATTTAGTAAGAGACATGGTGAATCGATGAAAGTACATAAAATGTGGGTTTTTTTTCATTAAATTGTCATTTTAACAAGTTAATTCTCACACGCAACATGGGCATATTTAAAATGACACCACAAAAGACATTCTACTACTCCTCCCAAGTATAGGGATACCACATGTGTGAGACTTTATCATAGCCTAGATGCATATAGGGACCCAAAATCCAAGGAGCACCTTCTGGCCTTCCTTTCTAAAAAAAAAATGTCCAATGATTCATCCATTGCCACTCTTGTTGTCCAGTGATGTAGATTAATGTCTGTTATGATGAACGACACATGCCAGTCCTGACACATGCGGCACAAGACTAATACTCACAGTGAATGATGGACTTATTGGTGGATCAGTATTTTCTTTCAGCAGGTGTCATTATAAAATAACCTAAACCTGTCCTTGTGCCAAACATTCCATCATTAACCTTATGAAAAAAAGACAGTAGAAAATTATTTAAAACAATAGTACATAAATAGCACATACAAAAAAAGTATGGAAAAACAAAACACAAATAAAGAGTAATTAAATTATGTAAACTAAACTACCGTAAATACATTCCCCAAACCTTACTAATTAGGAAAAAAAGGAAATGTTTTGGTTCACCCTAGCAGCAATGCATGAAATTGAATGCTTCCATTTCAGCAATATTATATCAACTGCAAATTCTCTATTTATTACCTCTTCCTTAACATAGATCAACCAAATACAAATTTAGATTGGGACACTTATACCAAAGGACGCTATGCTGTGATAGTGAAAGGGAATCTTGCAGGTCCTTTTTTTCACATAGTATATAAGCTCTTTTAAGGAACTTTGTTACCATGGAGCTTACACGTGGGATAAACAGCTTCATTATCATCTGCCCAGCATTCTATGTTTTTTTGGCTGCACATTGGTTTCAGGTCAGTAAAGCTGAATATGCTGAACATGACTGTGACGTGACTGCCCTGGACTTATGAGCCAGAAGTCAGGGTGCTGGTTGTTGAATGTGGGCTGAAGCGGTTTCTCCCACAGGTGAGCCTTCAGGACAGAATCCCCTTAAACCTGAACTTCAGACTAGTCAGAGAGTTAATGCATGTGTATTTAGGCTGTTTTTATGCTGTTTCCCTGGATTTTAGTATTACACACTTTCAAAATGATTCAGTATTATTTTACTGTATATAACAAAAGATACGCTATGCCACTCCAAGCAACCCACCTAAGCTTTGCAGCCTATTTATACAGAGGTTGTACACTGAATTGGGTATACAAACTCTTGCTTTGAATGGAATGTAATAGAATTAGTTGTTTCTGATGTATTATTTAAAGCAGACCTTCAGTCATTTTTTTCAACTTTCCATCTATTAAATCCTCTGCCCTTGGTGTTTTAACTTTGGAGAGTAAAACATTTTTTTTCCTGCCAGTAAATATCTTATACAGTCCACTTCCTCTTTCTTGTCTGGTCATTAGCCTAGGCTTATGACATCACAGCTCTCTCTCTCTCACTCTCGTGAGAGTTTGCCAGGAAGAGAGAGGGAATGAGTCATAAGAGGGTCAATAAGAGCTGCAGGGTTGCAGAGCTGGAGGTGTGCCTCTGTGTGTCTGTGTAAATCCAGGAAGTGAACAGTCAGCAGCTTCAGATGCTCACAGTTAAAATGGATGCAGCCAGACTTAGTGGAGGGAGATTTATGCAGCATATTTGGCAAGTACAGAAGTATATTGAAAATAATATGTTAAGTGGTTGGAGGGAAGCTTCAGAGTGGCAAAGATGTTTTTATTACAAATTATGTGAGCAGACTGCAGTTCCTCTTTAAGTTTCAATCTACAGGCTTGCAAGCTTTCAAATACTTTCATTTTAGTGGTGATCAAATAGCTTGGTTGATTAACAAAGCCATAAGAACACCATAACAGTGCTGACATGATAATTGCATGGTTGTGTTTCTAAACAAAGGGTAATGCTTTGTCCTAAGTCCTATACACATGGGTCAAATATTGGTATCAGCATAGCTAGAAGTGCCACCACAGATCGGAATGTGCATTGCCATCATCCCTATAGTAAATTGTTTTTGGATACCCCTTGTAAATTAATGGGATTTTTAAGGCAATTTCAAAGAAACTTTTTCTTTTTTTCTAAAAATTTATACATGTTTATTGAAAAATATGAATGTCATAAATAAACATTAAATATTGTCATAGATTTTGTAACATTTTCACAAGCGGCATAAATACAGTTGGTTATACAATGATATGCATTTTGACAAAGGGTGATATCACCCGGCCCTGGTGGTCCCTAAAGATTGGGGTGACCCCAAGGCACGGTACATGGTATATTGGTATCAGCCGGTGCAATAGAAATCGGCCCACATTTGACCAGTGTGCACAGCCACCTGTCTGACGGAAGCTGGACGAATGTCTGGCTTCTGTCAAGAGGGCATGTCCAAAAGAGGTCTGCCAATCGGCATACGATCAGCGCTCTCAGCCAATGAGAGCACTGACTGGTGTGTTCTGGTGGGAGTGGGGCATCCCCCTGTCAGAACACAATAGCGAATTCTGACCGAATAGCAGTAGATCACTGTACTAACAGCAGATTGTTAGTACAGGATCTCCTCCCAAGCTCTTCATTTTTTTTCATTTAGCCTCGGGTTGAATGAAAAAAAACTGATAGTGTGTACTATACTTTAGATTCAATGCTAGGTTTAAAACTATCATTGGGTTAGAGTTAGTGTAAAGCTGTGTACACACTTCCATTTTTTTTTTGTTCAACCTAGATATTGAACGAAAAAAAAAAAATGAGAGCTCCCTGCATCCACACAAGCCATGTCTATGCAGGGATCTCTACCACTGAGACATTGTATTCTGACAGCAGGGACTCCCACAGTTATGAAAAGCAGTAAAGTACCAAATGGCCTACCTAATGGAAATGGCCCAAACGAAATCAAATTTTTCCAACAAGATCTCATCTATGTGGTCTCTTTTATTAAACTCTCCAGTATCTTCCTAGCTACAGAAGTTAAACTAACAGGTCTATAGTTACCTGGTAAAGACTTTGATACCTTTTTAAATATGGGCACCGCATTGGCCCTATGCCCATCCAGTAGTACTATTCCAGTCGTTAAGGAGTCCCTAAAAATTAGAAATGACAGAGCTCAATTCCTTTAGGATCCGTGGATGGATGCCATCTGGTCCAGGTGCTTTATTTACCTTTATTCTGGAAAAGTCACACAAAGCCCTCAAAGAAGCTTTACTAAGTAGTCTAAAATCAATAACAGAAAAAAAATAGAACAAAAAAGCAAGCTATTTTCTATTTCTTTTTAGATGCTAATACTACCGCACAACTGTTACTTATTGACATTCATTATGTTGAGTAATCGGGTAAACTTTATAAGCCAGGAAAATGAACGTTGTAAACCAATAGGTAAAGTGTTACTAAACCCAGGACCCTGCATTCACTGTATTTGGTCTCCCACAGTACACAGAACATGGAAATGCAATTATTTTAGTAAATACTATATATACTGCTAAATACCTTTCCTCATCAGCAGTTAGCACAGTCTTGTGACTTCTATCAATGTCTGGTTAAAGCTTGTAGAAGGAGTTTTCATTCTCCCCTGATTGTACTATGGGGCTGCAGGACTCCTGACCCTCTGTCTGGACAGTGCTGACTGGCCCTGTGTTGATTACATGCACTCCACAGTGAGTATAACAAGCATGCTTTACTGCAAATACAGACTGATTTTTACTGCTGTGGGTTTATTAACATTTTAAGTCTAGCATGGTACCTTTGTTTTGTTTCCACAAAATTAGGGTCCCATTCACACTACTGAGTTGTGGCACACAATACATGCACTAGTGAGATTCTGAATGGCACCCCAATGTATAGATGGAAATTTATTGTAGCGCAGTGTAACACACGTCCATGCACTATTGTGCATTGTGATGAGCTTCCAGAACAGTTACATGCACCATATTGTGTGTTCTGGAGAGTTAGGCAGTCTGTTAATGCATCACAACAATGTGCATCGGCCCTAAGGCTTTTTGTCATGGGGTAAAGCCCTTATTAAATAAAGTAAAAAATCGAAAAACTGAATAACGTAGTTATAATCACCAAGAGAAGTGTGTGCTAAAACAACATATTTATTAGATTTTGAAAAATGATGAGAACATTGTGACCTTTCAACTTTCAATATGTACACAGGAACTCTGTCTACTACAGGCTTTTGTTCTGCTGATATAACCCTTTGATTATATTGCTTGAGTGATAATTCTGGGTAAAGGATAGGTTATAGAAAGTCAGCGTGCTGGTTGCAGTACTGAATGCATGAGAGCATTTTAACATTATAGCAAATATTTAAAAAACATTGTTAGAATGTAGGAGCTTCTTGAAAGAAAAGACTTCAGGTAAAACTCTTTTCTCTTCCTCTTAGCGTTACACCGCCTGCAGCACATAACACAGTGCAGTTTACACTTTTGGCTCACTCGCGATATCTGCAAGATGCTGGGAATGGAGCTGAGTGCTGGGACACTGTAATTGCAGTGTGCATGCAGTGTACTGGGAGGTCAGAAGAAGCAGTGCATGCTCTGCATATTTCCACATTACAGCAAGTGCTGCTGACTATAGGCCACGCTACAGTGCTTCTTTAACCGAGCACCCGGTCTACCGGGAACATTGTACATTTTTTTGCACACATTAAATCTGCATTTGCTACTAGAAATTACTGCAACCCCCCTATAGATTCATGCTATACATGAATCTATCCATAGCATCTAGGGGGTGGCGGGGACAGAGAGGGCAGCGCCCGTGCACCCTTAATGGATGGGCCTCCCCCTCTGAGGCCTATCCGGGAGTACCTAGCTGCTAGGCATTCTGAGGCCTATCCAGGTTGGAAGTAAGCAGCGTGGGGTTGGGGCTTCAGGCCTGGAGCCCAACCAAGTTGCAGGGGTTCTGCTGGAAGGAGAACCAAGATGCTGCCACAGGTGAAGGAAAGCAGTTGCCGTAGCAATTGGAGGACAGCAGAAGAACACTGCCGGACAAATCTCCAGGGAGGAAGACAGCCAGAAGTGCTGGTGAGTGTTACAGTCAGAGGACTGAGAGGCATGCTTGAGAGGACTAGGTGCAAGCAGTCTGGGATGGATGCAGAGTCAGTCTGGGAGGACTAGGGAGTCTTAGCCAAGAGGGCTAGTGAAAGGGTCAGCTGCAGCCAGGTGGGCTGGCAGTGCCTGAAGAGGTGGTGCTGGGATCAGTAGCCACAGGAGGAGGACAGCTGAGCACTGGTATTTTTTGCTACACTACCAAAGGGGCCCATGGTCCGTGCCTGCAAAGGGCATTTGCTACAAATCTAACTGAGCCTTGGTTAGATCATCCAAACAGTGCCAGCTGGTCCTGGGAGATATTGTTCTACAAGTAAGATTGCGCTGGAGGTAGAAGGAGGAGTGTATATATGGATTGTATATAGTTGTGTGTTGAGTGAGTGAGTTGAGTTCTACCACCTTGATCAAGTGGGCATCCCATAATATCTCTATGCCTATCCAAGTTTATTACCCTCAATAAAACATAAAAACAAAGCACTGGATTGTTCTTCTGACTCAAGTGTGCTATGAAGATGCGGTGTGCCTGGCTGTGCAGAGTGGGGGATCCCTTTAGACTTGAGGCTCCTTAGGGGGTGCGCTACATATATACACAATTGTTTGGTAAAATATAAAAGATGGGGTTGCATCGAGTAAATAGATACCAAACATGTCATGTCCTAAAATTGTGCATGTCAATGGAATCGCAAAAAACTATGGTACCCAAAATTCTCCATAGTTGGGTGATGCTTTAAAAGCCTTTACAATTCATCAGTTTAAAGCTACCCATGAACTATGGCCCCAGAATGTTTACTGCTACTCCAAACTTCACAATGATATCTCCAACGTGTGGCAAAATTGATCTCCCCCTAACCTGCGCTTTTTATATGGGTGTATGGAGGGGTAAATTAATTTTTTAAATAATTTTTATTTATTTTATACAATTCATTTTCACTTTTATTTTTTTTTTTCATTGCCACCACTATGGGGCTGACAATCCCTGCATGTAATAGCATGGACAGGTGACAGCTTCCAATTTCTCTCCTACCCTTAAATGCAGTTATTTCAGCAGAGATCATGACAACTGTCAAAAAGGGAAATTATCCTCAATTTAGAGGTGATTGCTCTCACTTCCTATTGCATTCCTTGTTTCTGCCTCAATGGGACATAGGTACAAATACACATTTAAGAGTCTTTTAACTGTTCCCTAATCTATCAACAAAAAAAAAGGTTTGGCAAATGGCAATGGATACACTTTAAACCATATTAAACTCTGTAGATTTATGTATACACATAAAGTTTGTTGGCACCATTAGTCTTGACACTGCACAAACTGCCTTTCTTTTTCATTTTAAATATTGGTTTATTTATTATCGTGATTTACCTAACCAAGGTTTACAATTTGGCATTCACAACCCTTGTTTAGGAGCAAAATATTGGAAGGAAAAAATTATCAGTCAGCACCAGCTGAAGGTGACCCATACTGAGAAATCATTACATAATCACAAAAACATTCTTACCAAAATGGATCTGTCATCAATACTAAAAAGCAATTCTAACATTCACTACATTTAAAGTGAACCTATACTGATAGAAGAATGTAGGCTGCCATTGTTGATCTATTCCTAGAAATTCGAGGAGCATGGCTGTTATGCTGATCTTTAGGATCCATTACCTCAAGTTCTCTGACATGCAAAAAGTATGCTTTCCAGCAGTTCTCACTTTGTTCTGACTTTAGCGACTATGTGATGACCCTGTGTCAGTGACTCAAACCTGTTAGGCATGGTTAAGGTCAGGGAATGGGGGATAAGGTTAGGTTTTGAGAGGCTATGTTTTAGCATATCTATATCCAAAAAGAAAAAAATTACATCTTGCAGTGTTACGGTGTTATGGTGGTTCCTCTAAGGAGGAGCAACAGGGACACCTTGGAGAGCAGCATATCTGGAGAGGATATTGTTAGATGGACAAGTAGATTTAGATGGACTTTACAAAAGTGACTAACAAATTAAAGCTTAACAGTTTTTTTTTCCTTTTGCGATAAAGGTTTTATATAAGCGTTTTATATAAACCTCTCAGTGTTAAATGTTTGTCTCAACCCTCTAATTGTCACTTTTAATAGACAGCTTGATATGTTAAAGAAAGTTTATGTAGCACACCCCATGTAGGCGCTGCAGATGAACAGGGATTCCCCCACTCCTGCACAGCCAGGAAACAGAAGCGGTCTTGGTTTTCTTCACTACAAGCTGTCACTAGGTCATTGTCCTCAATATTGAACCACCAAGGGTACCAGTAGCTGAACAGAACAGCAACGTCAAAAGAGTAGTCATTTCCAGGCATTAGAAGTCCTGTCTGGGATTCTATGTGTACCATTGAAAGTCCAGGCAGGAATTTTGGGAGAAGGAGCTTTAGAAGTCCTGGCAGGAATTTTGCAAGTACCATAATATTACTGAAGTATCATGAAACATTTCAACACCCCCTTAACGTACCCCTCAGACCCACTCATTTGACCCATTCAATTTCTGTAGCCACCCTCCTCAGAGACCAGAAAAAAAGAACTGCGATGTTACTGAATATAAACCCCACTGGTTCTGTCAAACAAATGTAAAATGCTGAAAACAGAGTGAGAAGAACTGCTAAACAGTTCAATAGTGTTAACTTTTTAATGTTGTTTTTTTTTACTTTGGATAGAGTAAAACCACTGCTGCGTCTTTTTCTTGGAGCGCCATTGGAAAATATTTCCTTCGTTTCCTTTCCCAGAGACCCAACAGGAATTTAAAGGAAATCTCCCAAAGTGAGGCTAAATTTCCCTTTTAAAGCTATCTCTGGAACAGGTATCTGCACTGAATATTTCCCCATTTCCCCTTTTTCTGGGGACAACTCCAAACATTTGGATTTCCCCTCACTTTCCAGTAGGAGCACCTGATTCTTTTTTAACAGCAAAAAAGGTTTTGCATAGAGGTATACTTTAACCACTTCCCGTCCTCAGGATAACCCGTGATTGCGCGCCCGCAGGGGGCGCATATCACGGCGATCGGTGGTGCGGTGCGTCAGTCTGACCCACCATATTACCAATCTTGGTAAAGAGCTTCCATCGGAAGCTCTTTACCATGTGATCAGCCGTGACCAATCATGATTGGTCACAGTGTAAACAGGAAGAGCCGTTTATCAGCTTTCCTCTATTTGCGTCTGCAAACGCGAGTAGAGGAGAGCCTACCGGCTGCTCTCCTGGCAGGGGGGGGTCTGCACTGATTGTTTATCAGTGCAGCCCCCCCGTAGGATCACCACCCAGGACCTCCAGGGATGCCATCAGGACCACCAGGGAATGCCCATCCAGGGACCACCATGGAGACTACCAGGGAAGCCCACCCTGACCACCAGGGAGCCCACCCTGATCGCCAGGGAGCCCACCCTAGAGCACCAGGTAAGGGGCACAGTGCCCAACTTGGATGCCACCCAGGACCACCACGGAATGTATCCTAAAAAAATGCCATTTGTCATTGCCGCCTATCCGTGTCCACCAGTGCCCATCAGTGCCACCTATCAGTGCCCATCAGTGCCATCTATCGGTGCCCACCAATGCCACCTATCAGTGCCACCCATCAGTGCCACCTATCAGTGCCCATCAGGGCCACCTATCAGTGCCCATCAGTGCTGCCTATGAGTGCCCATCAGTGCTGCCTATGAGTGCCCATCAGTGCCGCTTATCAGTGTCACCTATCAGTGCCCATCAGTGCTGCTTATCAGTGGCGCCTATCAGTGCTGCATATATGTGCCTCACCATCAGTGCCCATCAGTGCCACCTCATCAGTGCCTGTCCGTGTAGCCTCATCAGTGCCCGTCAGTGTAGCCTGATGAAGAAAATGTATTAATTTACAAAGATTTGTGACAGAAACAAAGAAAAACGTATTTTTTCGAAATTTTCCGTCTTTTTTTATTTGTAGTGCAAAAAATAAAAACCATCGAGGTGATCAAATACCACCAAAAGAAAGCTCTATTTGTGGGAACAAAATGATAAAAATGTAATTTGGGTACAGCGTCGCATGACAGCTCAATTGTCATTCAAAATGCAACAGTGCTGAAAGCTGAAAATTGGTCTGGGCGGGAAGGGGGGGGGGGGTTTATGTGCCTGGTATTGAAAGGGTTAAAGGACACGTGCACTTTCACATGGGTTACAGGGTGGTTCAATGTTATCAATAGCCAGAACCATGAAATAATAATATCCATAAATATAAAATGTGTCTTCAGAGGAATATCAGGAAGCATGTGTACACAAAAAATAGAACTGAAAGCAGTTGGAGAGAAACTACAGTAAGAAGTAAATCCCCCTTGAACCCCACCAAATTGAGACCAATTCTTAAAAGGTATGGGATCCTAGTAAGACTTCTTTAATATAACTCTATACCCTTAAAGCCTAGAGCCACTTGTATGTTTCTTCACACACAGCTCTTAAAGGACGCTAAAAGAAAGTAAAAGACTAAAGGCCATATTTTTAAACTTGCTTGATTTGGCAAGATATATTAAAGCTAATGTATAATTATTATTTAATGGGTCATACAACTGTTTATACACAATAGATTTTGACTTGGTATATATATATATATATATATATATATATATATATATATATTGATAGCATAGTGTTTGGCTATCATTAAGCCTAGTACCCATGGCTCGAAGGCTGCGCGGCATTGTCCGGTTCAATAGAAAATGGTTCACATTCGTGTGTACCGCAGCCAGTCCAACAGAAGCCGGCTTCTTTGGAAGGGGCATGACAGAAAAAGGTCTGACGATCAGCATACGGTCCGCACTCTCAGCCAATGGCAAAGAGCGCTGACCGGGTTGTTCTGGCAGGGGAGATCACTGTACTAGCATTGCATAGTTAGTACAGCGGCTCCTCCTGAGCTCTACAATTTTTTTTGTTCAGTTGTTTGTTTGAACAAAAAAAACTAATGGTGTGTTCCAGACTTTAGAAGGCAGTAAATTGTGCAGGTACAAGCTACGGGTAATCTCTTGGCAGTTATACATCAACTTGGTTTGGCCTAGTTTACAAGTCTTTCAGTGGAAAGAGGAAGGGGGTAATGTGAGAACTAGGACATTTATCTGAGGGGAGTAAACAGTGGTCAGATTTTCTAAATTGCTTAATTAAATGTTGTCTGTGACAATCATCAGAGGGAAGGCCCAGGGGTTAACCACCAATTTAGAAACTGAAAACAGTCAGAGCAGGTGACATCTCATGTCTGTGGGGAAAATGTATGGGAGCATTTGTGATAAACAGAGATCAGAGTTTGTGGATGCCTGCTATTTAAGTCAAAGCATTACAATTTAACTAAACATACTATATACTTTATATAAAGGATAACTCTGTTTAAACTACATCTTTATGCTGTAGGTTAAAGTAATTGTAAAATTATATACAATATGCCTAAATAGTGTAAATAATATATGTACACATAGCGGGGGGTCAGCAGTTAGTAGATTTGACTTTCCCAGAAGTGTTAGGTTAACTTTAGAGTGTTGTAATAAAAAAAAGTAGCTAATAAAAAATAATATATCAATGCATGAATTTTGTTTTATTAAAAGAAAGCATTTTTATAAAAAGTTGGAACTGGCGAAAGCCTCTGTAATACCAACAGTTGGCAGATCATGGCACTCCATCTGTTGAGAGCTCAGCATGACCAGTCAGAAAGCCAAGCTGTTTGGGCATAATGTATCTGCGATAGCATCTTAGCTTCTTTCTATTAACAAAATGTTAATTTTTAATGTGTCATTGTTTCAACCTCAGAAAAAAAGGTAAATGGGTGTGACAGGATGAAAAAATAATCAGCCTGGATACCTATTTTGACTTTTGCCTAACTAGAGCTATGTGGCATTTTCACAAATATTGGCGTAAGTAAAGTAACCAATGAGGGATGAGGAGACTTCTAGAGATCTTGGCTGTTTTTACTCAGGGATTGCCAGCTGAGGTTTGGCTGTCACCTCAACTCTTCCATTGACATGCCTGGTCTTGTGGTCCTCACTGGGGAGCCAAAACCTTCTCAACCTTGCCTTGGTCTATAGACATTCAAGATATAGTTCTTGGTGTACCAGGGTGTGACGGTATTTTGTCACAACATGGTGCTGCCATGAACTTTTTTTATTAACCTGTTTTTTGTGTTGTGTATTTGGTCAGCTGTTGGTAAAACTGCTCTTGCCTTCCAGCAAGAGCTTTTTGTAATGTAAATGTGCTTAGACGTGTTTAAATTTTTAAAGACATTGAATAAAATATGAGCCCATTTGCCAGTTGCTCTTTTATGTGCAGAAAGATTTAGACACTCGCTTGCTTATATAAATGCTTTTACTTATCTCTCGTCCTACATTCAAATCTCTAAAGTAAATAACATTCGTCTTGACAGGCAGAGAAGCAGATGAAATAAGCAGCACAGAGGAAATTAAATGGTGGCTGCTGCCACTGAATCTAGGAAGCCTGAGTAATGGAGTATGTTCATGCATGTTTGTGTGGTTATGTTCAGATCGATAGACAGACGCTGAAAAAATGATAGATAGATATATTCTATTTAAAGCATCATATAACATATTTGGTAAATAATGATGACATTCTACATAATTAGAGATTCATGATATTACAATGTAAAGATTTTGTAGTATTTGAAGGGTAGTGATGTCATACCTGAAAAAATAATCCTTTTTTTATTAAAGATTTTCACAATTCAAAATTGGGTACAAGACTCCACAGTGCAAAACATAGAATGCTATGTTTGATGCTGGGTACTCATAAACAATATGGATAACATCAGTAAGCAATATCCAGGTGGAATCATGTGGTAATCAAGATACATGAAAAGAAAGATAAGATGTCACCTTATATGCAATCGAGAGTGTCAAGGTAAACTGTATCAATAAAGACAGCGATAATCTATCAATATAGCAAAATTAGTTTATGGGATGACACACACTGCATGCATGCAGGTCAAATATGCTAAATTGAGCACCCTTGTGTGTGTATCAAAAAAACATATATAACAAAATACAAAAGGGAATGCAAAAGTAAGAAAAAGAGAATGGTATGCCCTGAGTAGGAGAAAAGTTATAAGCTTCAAGATACTCCACCTCCCTGACTGCCAGGCATCAGTCATAAAAAAGAAGGGTGTGCAGCAAGGGTGCCAAGGTGACCAAATCTCATTATGTTTATCTAAGGTATTGTGCAAACTTGCTGTGAGTGTCTCCATGAGTGTTTCCATGAGTTCTACAGCAAACAAGTCCACTAGCAATAATCTATCAATATAGCAAAATGTGTTTATGGGATGACACGCACTGCGTGCATGCCGGTCAAATGTGCTAAAGTGAACACCCTTGTGTGTTTATCAAAAAAACATATATAACAAAATACAAAAGGGAATGCAAAAGTAAGAAAAAGAGAATGGTATGCCCTGAGTAGGAGAAAAGTTATAAGCTTCAAGATACTCCACCTCCCTGACTGCCAGGCATCAGTCATAAAAAAGAAGGGTGTGCAGCAAGGGTGCCAGGGTGACCAAATCTCCTTATGTTTATCTAAGGTATTGTGCAAGCTTGCTGTGAGTGTCTCCATGAGTGTTTCCATGAGTTCTACAGCAAACAAATTCACTACGGATGGGGGTCTCTTTTTTTTCCAGTGTAGCACTACTAAACATCTTGCCTCTGTAATGATGTGACACATTCCCTTTTTAGCGTTTTTGGGAAAAGTGGGAAGCAATAAACCTAGCAGAAATACCTTGGGAGTTAAAGGGACTTTGGAGTCAAGGAGACGTTGTAGAAGATGGTGGACCGACATCCAATAGGGTTCAATATGGTGGCATTGCCAATATATAAAAATATCTTCTATTGCACACATATTGTGGTATTTTTAGCACTGAAAACTAATTTAAACATTTACAAGTGTTATTATCATTTTTATTATGACTATTAATATTATACAGTATTTATATAGCACCAAAAGTTTGCGCAGCAGTTTACAAAATGTAGGCAGCCAATACAATTACAATACAAATGAATACAGAAGGAATCAGAGGGTCCAGCTCATTAGTAAATGGTCAAGTGATACAAAAGTTGATAAACATGGGGGGATGAGCTGATGGTGAAAGTAAAAATTCAGTTTATTAGTGTTAAAACCCTTTTATTGATGAGCAAGTGATTTCAGGTGCAATTTTCTTCCATTTTAGATCAGCTTGATATGCTGCCTTCATGGGTACATCTGAGAACCTTCTGACCTGCGTTTGACCTCCTTCTAAGCTGCTTCAAGTTGCTTTGGAATTCCCATTGACTTGTATCAGTAGGTAAGTCATTCTCACATGAACAAAAGCCCATGTTCAAGGCAAGAATCATACAAATTTTTCCATGGCTTGTATTAGAAGATGAATAGGGGGAACTTTCTGAATAGGCTTCACAAGCATTAGGCTAGAAGAGCTGCCAGAGACAGCGCCCAGCCAAGTTGCATTCTTAGTAATAAGAAATACGTAGAGAATGAAAGAGCAGTAGGACTATCTGGAGGTGAACGCATCTGTTAGGAGAAGACTGTGCTAAGGGTTAATTGCATTTGATTGTGGTTTCCTCTTGGATGAGCAGCCCAATTTAAACTTCCTGCTTCCTGTAGCAAATGCTGTCCTTTCTACCGTGTTCCTGAGCGACCCGTCCTGAGATACCTGTTACCTGTGACCCGGCCTGAACCCGCATCTGCTTGAACTCCGCCTGCACCGACCCCCGGCTTGCCTACGACCACTCTTCTGTCTGATCCCTGTGTACTTCAATCTGCCTGCCTGTTAACGACCCTGTCTGCACCTGACCACCCGACTGCCTGCTCCTCCTGTACTGCTCTGCCCGCATGTTATCGACCCGGCGTGTCTCACTACTCTTCCATCTTGCACGACCTTCTGGATGACATCTTACCATCACAAGTGTCCTATCCAGCCCTCGTGCTCCAGCGCTCCCTGTCTGCTCTATCAGGGGTTCTGGAACCAGGGCCGTAAGAGAGGTTGCCTTCTGCATAAGCCAGATTCCACCATCAGGTATGTGACAGCATCACATCGGGGACCAAGGTGTTGCTATTACAGCGCTCAAAAAATATGAGGAGGTGTAAAGTCTTTTAAGGCCATAAAATCTACCTATAAACAAATTATCAGTATCTAAGGCTTAATTGGGATTATTTCACAGAAAGACATCTGCATCTGGGAAAATGTATCTCCCCTCAAGGAGAAAAGAAATTATCACCTATTTTGAAAAAGGATCACTTCCTGGATCTCTTAAATATATACGGTACACTTTTTTATGTAAACCAGTTTGTATTTCAAGTTTTCTGACCTTTTGGTTGTTCCGCTCCTAATTCCTAAAATATCTTCAGGAGCTGGAAATGTGTTAGTGTCTTTAAGAATGATTGGTCTATATCTGTGATCTAGCAGAGACATCTGTTCCCATGAACAATCCTGAAGGCCAGTTAGCATTTTCTACGCATCACTTATTTTTCCCACAGAAGAAAGAAAATGCTATTTACATACCTTTATTATTGTAACATTTGACCACGACTTTCCTAGCTTTACCAATAAATATTCTACTCGCTGTTAGATGGTCAGCAATAATGATTACACAAATAATTGATATATAACAGATATAACTGATATGTATGGATGACAGATAAATGTCTTCAGAAAAATATCAGAATTACTTACTCTGAACATATTTTTTTTATACATGGGCTAATCAAAAAGGAGGAGAACCTAACTTCAAAAATACATTAGATTGGTCATTAACATGTAAAGCTTCAGGCGTCCTCCAAATACATCCTGAAGAAAAACAAAAAAGGAACAAATTAAAGAAAATCTTACACTAAATAGCTATACACTAGTGTTGAGCGAACCCGGACTGTAACGTTCGGGTCCGTACCGAACTTTCGGGTGTCCGTGGCACGGACCCGGACCCAGACATTTCAAAAATCGTTCGGGTTCGGTCCGGGGTTCTGCTATTTTACTCCACGTGTTGAGAAGCTGCAGGGCAGCCAATCAACAAGCGTTTCACTGGTTTGCCCTTAGAAGCCATCACAGCCATGCCTACTAATGGCATGGCTGTGATTGGCCGGTGCATCATGTGACCCAGCCTCTTTATAAGCTGGAGTCACAGTGCTGCAGTCACATGCTCCTTGGGTTAGTGTAGGGAAAGGTAGCTGACGGCGTGAGGGACAGATTTCAGCCATTTTAAGACCTGATCCTGCATCCTGAGATAGATTACTTTACTACTGCTGTCTGTGCTGTTGCTCTGAGGACAGATAGCAGAAATTAGAGATTTCACATACCGCTGCTTTGAGTTGCAGATCAAGCTCTGCATAGAACAACGATCGCTACGATCGTGCTCTACGATCAGATTGTTGGGGGAATTTGAGATTTCAAATACCGCTGCTTAGAGTTGGAGATTGCAGATTAAACT
>BLSH010207307.1:1209804-1233557 GCA_018402905.1 Glandirana rugosa
CCCCTGGGCTTGAAAATCCGTGTTTTTACCGACATTGTTTCAGGACCTTTCGGGATCTCCCGACGTTTTCCTTCATTTTACCCCCATTCTCATCCCGTTCACGGGATGTTTTTTTACCCCTGTCCCTTTATTGAAATTTATAAAAAATTTTTTATTTTTGTATTTTTTTCGTTTTTACCTCCACTTACACCTAGTAGAAGTTTGACACAGACTTTTCATAATTAATTACCATCTTCGGTATATTGACAAGATTTTAGTAGAAGTTTGATGCAGCCCTCTAGGGCTTTCCAGGACTTTGTTACAGCCATTTTTGTGCCTAAAAGTTCGGGTCCCCATTGATTTCAATGGGGTTCGGTGTCTGTGCGATCGTTCGGGTTCCATTCGGACCCGGACCCAGACTTTGTCCCGAAGTTCAGCCGGACCAGCAGAACCCGAACTTCCAGAGGTTCGCTCAACTCTACTCCCTAGTCCTTCTGCTGGTAGCTGGGTCAACTTTTTTTTTCCACAGCCATAGATATATATTTTTCACTTGGAAGGTAAGGTTCAGCCTTGGGAACCCAGAGGAATAAAATGAGGCAGTACTTGCAGTGCTTTGGGTGCCAGGAGTGCCTGTCAGCCATTGCTGCCCTGCCATGGACTCTCTGGGGGGGGGGGGGGTTGAAGTCCCCATCTATGCCCCAGCTTCCATCACCTACACTTCCTTGTCCAATCTACTGCCCCAGTGTTCACCTAATGACTCTGCTGAGACTAATCATAAGTCACAATGGATTACCACAGCAGGTAAGCCCTTCCAGTCCCCTTGGTCAGGAACAAGTGTAAATAGGTACTATCATCTGCTTACAAACAGATGAGGTCAAGCAGTGTTACTGTAAACATCATCTTGGCTTATTTAAAAGATAAGGAATTTTAGTTATTTTGGTGTCATAAAGATTCGTTAGAACAGAGTCAAGATAAACAATTAGCAGAACGTGCTGTCTGATGATGTGTAAATTGTTTGTTGATTGCTTTTTGATTAATGAGCTTAAGTCAATAAATTTAGTTTCACCTACTGATGAAACATTTGTGAAAATGATATTAAAACTGTATTTTCATTCCTTCCAGAATTGAAAATTAATGTTACTAGCAATCTGTACAATAATTGGCACCTTTACATAGCATGATAAAAAAAATAATATTTCTGTGATTTTGGTATGTATGATTGCTGTATGTTTCCAGAGTCTTCCAGTCTCATTACACTTTGGCATTCTTAATTGTGTATTCATTTATTAAGAATTGGAAAAAAATAACATTTTAAATTATTTTTCTTTCTGTACAGTGGGGATCGAAAGTTTGGGCACCCCAGGTGAAAATTTGTATTAATGTGCATAAAGAAGCCAAAGAATGATGGAAACATCTCCAAAAGCCATCAAATTACAGATTAGACATTCTTATAATATGTCAACAAAAGTTAGATTTTATTTCCATCATTTACACTTTCAAAATAACAGAAAACAAAAAAATGGCATCTGCAAAAGTTTGGGCACCCTGCAGAGTTAATATCTTGTACTGCCCCCTTTGGCAAGTATCACAGCTTGTAAACGCTTTTTGTAGCCAGCCAAGAGTCTTTCAATTCTTGTTTGAGGTATCTTTGCCCATTCTTCCTTAAAAAGTCTTCCAGTTCTTTGAGATTTCTGGGCTGTCTGTCACGCACTGCTCTTTTAAGGTCTATCCATAGCTTTTCAATTATGTTGAGGCCAGGAGATTGTGAACGCCTCTTGATGTAATCCCCCGTGGATTTCAAGGTGTGTTTAGGATCATTATCCATTTGTAGAAGCCATCCTCTCTTTAACTTCAGCTTTTTCACAGATGGCATCAAGTTACCATCCAAAATTTGCTGAAATTTTATTGAATCCATTTTTCCTTCTACTCGTGAGATGTTCCCTGTGCCACTGGCTGCAATACAACCCCAAAGCATGATTGATCCACCCCCATGCTTAACAGTTGGACAGAGGTTCTTTTCATTAAATTCTGCGCCCCTTCTTCTCCAAACGTACCTTTGCTCATTCCAGCCAAAAAGTTCAATTTTAACCTCATCGGTCCACAGAACTTGTTTCCAAAATGCATCAGGCTTGTCTATATGTTCATTTGCAAAGTTCAAACGCTGATTTTTGTGGTGAGGACGTAGAAGAGGTTTTCTTCTGATGACTCTTCCATGAAGACCATATTTGTACAAGTATCTCTTTATAGTGGAATAGTGTACCACAACTCCAGTGTCTGCCAGATCTTTCTGGAGGGATCGTGCAGTCAAACGTGGGTTTTGAATTGTTTTTCTCACAATCCTGCGAGCTGTTCTGTCTGATATTTTTCTTGGTCTTCTAGATCTTGCTTTAACTTCCACTGTTCCTGATGACTGCCATTTCTTAATTACATTCCGAACAGAGGATATTGACATCTGAAAATGCTTTGCTATCTTCTTATAGCCTTCTCCAGCTTTGTGAGCGTCAACTATTTTCAGTTTCAGGTTTCTAGACAACTGCTTAGAAGATCCCATGGTGCTGATTGTTGGGGCAAGGTCAGATGAGTCTGGGCATTTAAAACCTTTGAGATTGATATCACCTGGTCTTCCCAGTTGATGATTGAGAACAATCCATGACACTGGCAGGTCTCAGCCTTGCAAAGGGGGCAGTGCACGCTATAAATTCTGCAGGGTGCCCAAACTTTTGAAGAGGCCATTTTTTTGTTTTCTGTAATTTTGAAAGTGTCAATGATGGAAATAAAATCTAACTTTTGTTGACATATAAGAATGTCTAATCTGTAATGTGATGCCTTTTGGACATTTTTCCATCTTTCCTTGGCTTCTTTATGCACATTAATACAAATTTTTACCTGGGGTGCCCAAACTTTCGATCCCAACTGTATGTAAGGTAAAAGTTAAAATATTTGTTAACCCCCCCCCCCCAAAAAAATGGATCCTGTTCCTATAAAGCATATTATACAGCACAGTGCTTGTGCTGTGTCATTTGGCCCCCTGTATCACCTGAAATACCTGGCTGATTCTGCCCTCCCTTCTGTACTTTGACCATGATATATCAGGGTTGCTGAGCTCTGACACCATTCACCATTCACTCCATCATGCGCTGCTATCTGTAGCTCTCCTGTGTCTCCTGTCTCCCTCTGTCCCCCCACCTGCCTGTCAGCTCTCAATAATGCATATCTGCTCCTCTCCCCACTGCTTCAAAACTATCTGATCATTATATCATCCCCTGTGAAATAAAAAGCTGTATCCTAGTGCTTGTGCTTTATAAAAAAAAGCAGATTTATACCTGTTTTAACAGTGTCTTCCAGCGATCACATGACTCCAGGCTCTCTACTCCTCTCCTCCCCTCCTTCCTGTCTGACGTCAGCATGGGAATCTCAGCCCCGCCCACTGGAGATATCAGACGGAGAGTGCTGAGAGCCTGGAGTCATCTTATCACTGGAAGACACCGTGAAAACAGGTAGAAGTCTGCTTTTTTTTTATAAAGCACAGGAACTAGGTCACAGCTTTTTATTTGACAGATGGGTTGATATAAAGATGAGATAGCGGCTTAACAATCACTTTAATTATTTCATAGGAATGTCATGTACTCTTTCATACAGCCATCAATTGGAGCTATCACTTTATCTCCTTTGTAGGAAAAAAAGCTTTTTGTTTACAGAGTTCAGTAGCTGAACCTAAAATTTCCACTAATAAGTGAATGAGTCAGAGAAGTGACTTCTCCCTGGATCTCCCTCTCTAAAATGATCCTTTGTTATTTATTACATGTTTAATTGTAGAAGAAAGATATTTCAAAGGGTTGACTGGAATGTTTTAAGCATCCTCATGGAGAGGAGAAACATCTAAAGCAAATCAGATTCCAGCGAGGTGTTTTTTTTAATTTTTGGAATAGGTAAGAATTCAGGAGTCAGAGGTTAACAATGGAACAAAGCCAGAGTCATGCACTTCGGCTATGGCAGCAGTTGAAATATGAGCTTGAGCATTATTGGCATGGATCAAAAGTGAAGCAAAATACACTATATTACCAAAAGTATTGGGACATCTGCCTTTACAAGCACATGAAGTTTAATGGCATCCCACTCTAAAGTGGGGTACACACTATAAGAAAAATCGGAAACGATTAACGAATATTCAAACGAAAATTCTTGTAGGACAAAGCCATTTTTTGGTTGTTTATTGTTTCTGATCATGCACAGTCTTTCTTTTCTGATTTTTCTGGTATGAAAATCGTGTGAAAATGGTACACATTGAATGAAAAGTGTTTGCTCTGTTCCCATACGAGAAAAATTTTGGAGTTTGTGCCTTTGGGAATTTTCGTACGCAAACTCGGAATTGGCTGTCGAAAGTTGTGTACACACTATACGAAAATCATATGAAAATTCTTTGGACGAAAATGTTCGCCCGATTTTCTTACAGTGTGTACGAACCTTTAGGCCGTAGGCACACAGTCTCCACTCTAATTCATCCCAGTTTTATGCTCCCAACTTTGGGGATGGCCCCTTCCTGTTCCAACATGACTGCGCACCAGTGCACAAATCAAGGTCCATAAAGACATAAATGAGCAAGTTTGGGGTGGAGAAACTTGACTGGCCTGCACAGAGTCCTGACTTCAACCTAATAGAACACCTTTGGGATGAATTACAGCAAAGATTTGGAGCCAGGCCTTTTTGTCCGAATGCAGTGCCTGACCCTCACAAATGCGCTTCTGGAAGAATGGTCAAACATTCCCATAGACACTCCTAAACCTTGTGGACAGCCTTCCCAGAAGATTTGAAGCTGTTATAGCTGCAAAGGGTGGCCCAACTCTATATTGAACCCTACAGACTAAGACTGCGGTGACATTAAAGTTCATATGCGTGTAAAAGCAGGTGTCCCAATACTTTTGGTAACATAGTGTAGATGGTTTATAGTATATACTGTACATACTGTATACTGTGTAGGATTTCTAATGATAAACTCTATAAGTTTTACCCCCTCTCTGCTGTTGTTATTGGCCTTAAAAGTTGTCAGCTGACTCTCATACAAAGATACGCAACGGTTAACATACTTATAAACCTAAAGTATAAGATACAGTTGACCCAAAACAAGCTTCCCATACCATAAGAGTAGACGCTGTTTATTCTTATTTGGTTACGGAAGGGCATTCTGACCTATAGTGAGGGGCTCCTTCAGAACTGAATTGTAAAAAAACACATTGTTTTGGGGGGAGGGGTTTGTATTTTTTTTAAACACCGTTTCTTCCAAAACAGTAGAGACAACTACTTGGCTTATAGAAAGCTGCATACAATGGCAGGTCTAATACTTTGTCTAAAAACTTGCAATGCTTTAATGCAACCCAAATCACAGTCATTGGCATCCATTAGTTGAAAGTCCCACTTGTGATATGCTGTATATATCATTTTACTCACCTGCTTTGTTTTTCAGACTATTAGACCCAGTATACCACTGGCTATTTGGATTTCTCAGGTTATTTATCCTTGAATATTCAGATGTAAGGAAAAAAATAATCTTCTTATAATTGTTCTTTTTAATTGGTATAAACATATACTTGGCCTGTTTTACAGCAATACCCTAAAATGTAGCTCTAGGATGCAAATGAAATGCTTGTGTTGCACATATGAAGAAAAACATTAGCATTAACTGGAGGGCACTACAAATACGCAATAAAGCTTCAGTTTTACTGTTTGTTTTACTTTCTTGCTACTAAAAGGACTGTGGGTATCTATTAATATTTTACTGCATTGCTGTAAAACAGACAAAGTGTTTATTTATGCCAGCAAGGGGAAGTGTACCTATAATTACACTATTTTTAATACACCATCCAAGGTCTGTGAAGGACGTAGCTCAGCAAGGTACCTAATTAGCTTCATGCAGCCATTTTGGTCAAATCTCATGTGAGATGAAGCATTTGGAATTGTTCCCAGGTAAAGTGTGAATTTCTGTACCACCTCAAATGGCAACTGGTGAACTTTAATATATCAGCGCAACAGAAGGGTACACTAATACAATAGGCAAAGAAGGGAGGTGACCTACCTCTAACAGCAGCAGCGAGCAGACTGGAAGTAGCACTACATAAGCACAGCTTCCACTATTTTTTGAAACTTTCAAGGTGCATACTTGTTCCAAGGAAACAAGGATAAAAGGGATACCCCAGAGCTTGCACCTTCACAAATTTGAAAGGGCAGCCCCCATATTCCTATGCTGACTGGTTCCCTTTAAAGAAGAAGCCTAACCTTGAGCTTTATTAATGTGTTTTATTTCAGGTAGTACTTTGTCCCATCATTATATGTGCTGTGTAAGGCTAGCTCTGAGGTTAGACAAGGCACCCCTTCTACCTTCACGGCTGTCTGCCAATTCAGCTAGCAAGGAGACTGCTGCTTTGATGGAGGGAACTTTTCTCTGTCTCCAAACACTTGCCTAAGGATTTGCAACAAGAATGTCTCATGTTCCAGGCAAGCAGGCTGTCATGAACCATGAATCAGACAAAGACGGAAGTGCAGTAAAATCACACTTTTTAATAAAAAGGTAAAATGTTATAAACAGAGTAAACGTGGTCAAAACATAGCCAGGGTTCGGTAACCAGAGCGGATAGTCAGAGCAAGCCAGTGAAACAGGAGTCCAGAGATCAGCGAGGTCAAACAAATGGAATGCAGGGTCAGGAGCCAGGAGGAGGGTCAGCCGAGCAGGGTCTTGAATCCAGGAACCAGAAGGGAATGTCAAACAAAGTCTTTCACACGAACACACAGCAGAGATTTCTCCAGAGATGTTGACCAAGGTGAAGGCATCTGCGATCTGATCCAGGCAGTTTATATAGCAGCAGAGCTGGCTTAACGAGGCAGGATATGGTCATCAGGTGAGACAGAGTGCAAGCTGAGACTGGCATTTAACCCTCAGCTGAGCAGCTTGCAGAAAGGTAAAAGTGCAGTTTTACTCCTTGCTAGTTGTGTTGTTCAATGGCCAGAGAGGGAGGAGGAGAGCACCTCTTGAGACCCCACATTAATCTAGTTTTAGACTGCCAATCAGCTCTTCTTCAGACCTCAGATTAGTGCCCTTTATTTCACTTTTAGACCACTGATCAACCCCTCTCCAGACCTCAGACCAGCAAGGCGCCTCAGAACAATAGACGTCTATCCTTGAATTCTCTTGCAGCTCAAATCATGTGAAGTTTTTAAAACTCTAAAATGTTTGTCAAGTTAAACTTTTTATTTTAGTTTTGGGTAGAGCGGGGAAGGATTATAATTTTTGGCATGCTTTTACTGTTATCAGGATCTCCATTAGAGGGATTTTTCCTTGCTTCCTGTTCTGGTGACAATGGTTTCATGAAATTGGAAGTAAGGGAACATCTCCAACAGGGACTCACACAGCAATATAAATCTAACAGGGGTTCTGGCCTTACCCAACTTTACTGAGAAAAAATGTTGGCTTTACGTGTACTTTAACACATGTTGACAAGAGAACATTGAAAAGACTATATATCTCCTTTAAAAAAATGACAAGGGTAGACTCTGGGTAAAATGACAGTTTTCAAGATATCAAAATAATCTTTTTTGAATTAAACTCTTTAACTAGCAGTGTGTATCTTAAGGGCGGGTGGGATAGACTATAAACAGGATGTAAGAAATAAAGTGATTATGGGACAATTATAGGTATCTCAGAGTGATGTAATCCAGATCAATGACAAAAAAAATGAAAGCGAAATACTGAAGTATACATTTAATGCAATTTTACCAAATGCATTTGTGCAAATGTCTTTGAAAAGCTTGCCAGTGACCTAAGCAAAAGTAATTACTTTGTTAAAGTAACCTTTACAGGAAGACAGACACAATTTAAAGAACAAGGTAAATCCATAGAGTTTAATGCAGTTAGCTAGATGACTAAATCTTCTTCCCCCTCCAGTATACCCGTATTCAACAAGGTTTCTTCCAATAACCCCAGGGGTATTAGTAAATTTGGGGAATGAGATGATGCAAAGGGGTTGATTAGGGATATTATGGAATCAGGTGATGGAAAATAGGTTACTGGAAGAAACACTGTTCATATAATACTTTCCCCACCTGACCCTTGCGTAGCATCCTATTCAACACCCCTACATACTATAAACCTCGAATAACAGCCTATCCTAGCCTTATCACTCCATAATCTGCCAATTAATACCTTTCTCTAACACCTTACACCCTCCTACCTTATCCAGCTACAAGTTTGAACCTACAAAGGTGGAATGCATAATGTTGTAATTATATATGCATATTGTATAATTATGCATAATCAATGGGTTAAAGGTTTTGCAGGGACCTATTTGCAGCAACATCCTCACGATAACTGTCCCTGTGGCACAGTATGTAACAGAGTTTATACAAATGCAAGGAATTTTTATAAAGAATATGATTTTATGGAAACCTTTTTGCTGCACTTATAGGGAACAGCTATCATATGGGTGATGAAGCTTGATTTAATCAGTTAAAGTCTTGCAGTGCTCTGCAGTAATCTCTGTCCTTCAAGACATAAAGGTGACAGAGAAAATGCACAAGTCATTAATATTCAATGTGTAGATATCTGATATTTGAAGTAACAGGACTTGATACCTCCTGGACAGTAAACAACATGAAAAAATGCTTTGACCAGACAATGTCAACCTTTAAAGGATTTTCCAAAATTAATTTATGGAGCAATGCCCTGAATGTCACTGGGAAGGGAAATGAGGGGACATTTCCACCATGGGCAAACAGACAACCATAAACCATTTAATCAAAAAATGAAAAGCAAGAAAAACATGACAAATTACCTAACTGAAAAAAAAAAACAGGTCTAATCCTACTTTACGTTGTTTGTAGACAAAAGAGGAAGGTTGGGAGTGCAGAAATGGTCAAACTGCCCTCCAGAGCGTCTCTGCTGGCTTGCACAGAAACACCTTTGCTCAACTTTACGTTTGGAGACAGAATGAAGGAAGCATTAGTATGCAACTTCCAGTGATCCTTATAATTGGGCAGTATAATATAAATCAAGGGTTTTGTTTTTAACCTGTATTATTGATTTATCCACCAAGATCAGTCAGCTAGTAGGCATCTGCTTATAGAGAAGATCCTGGTCCAAACAAACCCAGTAAGGTCAGACAACTGTTATCTTATATGTTTGGCCAGTTTTATGTGTCCTAATCCCTCAGTGAAAAGAATATCAGATATCAGATCAGTATCACCTCTGTCTGTCTATTTTAAAAGAACCTCATTCATCGCCCTAATGGCATTTGGGTAAAAATTCTTCTTAAAACGATTTGTCCTCACCCTAATATTCCTGTACAGTTTGCCAGATGGCAGCAGTTCAAAAAGATGATTACCGAGTCTGGGACAAATCCTTTACTATCCTTTCTGCCCTGCAGACGGAACGGAACTGGTGAATTTGGCCAATCGTGACAAACTCACAGCCTACAACTCTTTGTGCAGAATGTATTATTCTCCGTAGAACAGCCTTCTCTGCTACCATACAATTAGGATACCAGGCCAGAATACAGTACGTCAGCACACTTTCGATAGATGACTGGTAAAAAGACACTAAGATCTTCTCATCCAGGCCATGTTTCCTAAGGAGATGCAAAAAATATAAGTGTTGCTGACACTTTGTAACTACTGATCTCACATTCGCTGACCAAGTTAGATTTTCCATGATGTGAACCCCTAAAAATTTTAAAACGGGAACTCACTCTACTAATTCCTTCCTTATGAAAAGTGACGCCAGATCAATTTTTTTCCCCCTAAAGTTTAATATCACCTCCTTTGTTTTACCTGTGTTTAAAAACAGGTTATTTTCCTCACACCACTCCACAATTGTATTCACCTCTACCCTGTAATGCACCTCGCCCCCATTCTGAATTTGACCAACTAGTGTCGTCTGCAAATTTGACGACACTCAGGGGCGTCGCTAAGGTGTGGCTATCAGGGCTACAGCTGTGAGCGGGCGACCTGACAGTTTCCGGCGAGTGGCTTGATACAGCCGTGAGCGGGCGGCTCTGTGAATGGCCTGCAGATTGCAGGAGAAGGAGAACGAGTGGGGCGGGCGAGCAGAGATGACATCATCTCTCTCTGCCCGCCCTGCATCACTGCTCTTCCTTGTAGACCGGGCGGCGTGGGAGTCATAGCATGGGGCGCGCGGTGATGGGACTAAAGCTGCAGTGTGCCCGCACTCCACCCATCGCTGGGAGTGTACGGCATTGTACTTGTGACCGAGGTGAGATGGGTGGCAGAGGAGAGGCTGGCAACCATTAGGGCAGGGCAGTGTGTGTGTAATCAGGGTGGTCACCTGGCAGGATCAGGCACTAGGAGACAAGGGACTCCCGTGGTGGGGGCGAGGATGTGATCTGTACTGGCTGCATACTGTGACACTGGCTCTGTACTGGCTGCATACTGTGACACTGGCTCTATACTGGCTGCATACTGGGACACTGGCTCTGTACTGGCTGCAGACTGTGACACTGGCTCTGTACTGGCTCCATACTGTGACACTGGCTCTATATTGGCTGCATACTGTGACACTGGCTCTGTACTGGCTGCATACTGTGACACTGGCTCTATACTGGCTGCATACTGGAACACTGGCTCTGTACTGGCTGCAGACTGTGACACTGGCTCTGTACTGGCTCCATACTGTGACACTGGCTCTGTACTGGCTGCAGACTGTGACACTGGCTCTGTACTGGCTGCATACTGTGACACTGGCTCTATACTGGCTGCATACTGGAACACTGGCTCTGTACTGGCTGCAGACTGTGACACTGGCTCTGTACTGGCTGCATACTGTGACATTGGCTCTACACTGGCTGCATACTGTGACACTGGCTCTACACTGGCTGCATACTATGACACTGGCTCTGTACTGGCTGCATACTATGACACTGGCTCTGTACTGGCTGCATACTGGGGCACTGGCTCTATATTGGCTGCATACTGTGATACTAGCTCAGTCTGGCTGCACACTGTGACACTGGCTCAGTCTGGCTGCATACTGTGATACTGGCTCAGTCTGGCTGCATACTGTGATACAGCTGTGTAAGGAGGGACTCCGCTGGGGGACACCTGATGGCAGCCATATGGTAGCAGGCGATGTGGCAAGTGATACGCTCGGGGCTCCCACTAGTACTGTGATACTAGCTTAGTCTGGCTGCATACTGTGACACTGGCTCAGTCTGGCAGCATACTGTGATACTGGCTCTGTACTGGCTGCATACTGTGATACTGGCTCTGTACTGGCTGCATACTGTGATACTGGCTCAGTCTGGCAGCATACTGTGACACTGGCTCAGTCTGGCCGCATACTGTGACACTGGCTCAGTCTGGCCGCATACTGTGACACTGGCTCAGTCTGGCCGCATACTGTGATACTGGCTCAGTCTGGCTGCATACTGTGATACAGCTGTGTAAGGAGGGACTCCGCTGGGGGACACCTGATGGCAGCCATATGGTAGCAGGCGATGTGGCAAGTGATACGCTCGGGGCTCCCACTAGTTCTGCATTATGGTGAGTTGAATGATTTAATTTTATATTACAATGTAATAATAGAAATAATGCGCTTCAATCATCCTGACACCATACCAACCAGGTATGGTGCCAGGATGATTGAAGCGCCAACACCAGGTGTTTGGAGTATCTCTATCTGCTGATTGTTAAACTTTCTGGAATACACTTATTGCTATTGTGGTGTAGGATATGGACCTGCTGTCCTTCCATCCCGACTTCTTTCCTTCATTCTCTTCTCTTTCCTTCCCTATCTCTTTCTTCCTTCCTTCTTCCATCCCTCGTTCATCTCAGACGTGAGCCACACCCCCACACCACGCCCATGTAAGCCACACCCACTATTTTGTTTAGACCACAGCCATTTTCCGCTGCGGCGGGATTTGCTTGCCGCATTACTTCGGGCTGGGACCCCTGGTCTTTTTCCCACCTAGCAACGCCCCTGACGACACTATTTGTTGGGTAGGGATGGGAACACACCAGAACATGCGAATAGGCAAAAAATTTGTGCAAACATTCGAACACCGTTAAAGTCTATGGGACCAGAACATGAAAAAACAAGAGTGCTGATTTTAAAGGTTTATATGGAAGTTGTTGCCCTAAAAAGTGTATGGGGACCCGGGTCCTGCCCTAGGGGACATGTATCAATGCAAAAAAAAAAGGTTTTAAATCAATCGTTTTTTCAGGAGCAGTGATTTTAATAATGCTTAAAGTGAAACAATAAAAATGAAATATTCCCTTAAATATCGTGCCTCAGGGGGGTCCCCTTAGTCTGCCTGTAAAAGGGTGCACCTCTGTGAACAGTGCCAGAGCAAAATTACATTTGCGAAGGAAGAATTTTCATTTATTATCCCGGCAATAAACAGAAAAATCACCGAAACAATTTGCGTAGGGTCACCCCCCCAGTCCAAACCAGGCCCTTCGGGTCTGGTTTGGATATTAAGGGGAACCCCGCGCCAGAATTTAAAATAAATTGACGTGGAGTCCCCTCTAAGATCCAAACCAGACCCTTATCCGAGCATGCAACCTGGCCGGCCAGGATAGGGGGGGATGAGCAAGGGCCCCCGCCCTGAACCATACCAGGCTACATGTCCTCAACATGGGGAGTATGGGTGCTTTGGGGCAGGGGGGCTCTGCGCACCCCCACCCCAAAGTGCCTTGTCCCCATGTTGAGGGGACAAGAGCCTCTTCCCCACAACCCTGGGCTGTGGTTGTGGGGTATGTGGGTGGGGGGGCTTATCGGAATCTGGAAGCCCCCTTTAATAAGGGGGCCCCCAGATCCCAACCCCCCCATGTGAATTAGTATCGGGTACATCGTACCCCCACTACTTCACCAAAAGTGTCAAAAAAAGAAAAAAACACAGGAGACAATTAGGGACAAGTCCTTTATTAAAAAGGAAAAATAATTGTCTCCCGTTGTAATCCATCGTCAATCATGGCGAGCGATGGACCCGAAAAAAAACCGCAACAGCTCCTCCTCCATGGGAGGGCTCCCACCGACTGAGCTCGTACGTACGTTTGACTCAAACCGCGGGCCCATCCCTATTGTTGGGAAATAGGGAACATAATCATGAATGTACAAAGGGTAGAGGAGGGGGCTCAACACACAGCCCTGTGGCACTGCTGTACTAACAGTACACTCCTAGGAGACATATTTATCCAGTCTGACCACTTGTGGGCGATTCACCAGAAAATCCCTTGTCCACAGACAAAGGGACCCTGGCAACTTTAGCTTCAACATCTTGGCAATTAAGAGATCTGGACTTACAGTGTTGAATGCTGAGCTGTAATCAATAAACAGCATTCTTACGTATTTTCCAGAGGACTCTAAATTATTTATGGCCTCATGTAAAGCGAGGGCAATAGCATCCTCTGTGCTCTTATTTGACCTATAGGCAAACTGATGAGGATCAAAATTTACTGGTAAGGCTGTTTTAATGCGCCCTAACACAACTCTTTCAAAACATTTCATAACTACATAGGTCAATGCAATAGGCCTTCAGTCCTTAAGACTATCTACTTTAGCAGTTTTTGGTATTGGGGTGATAATGGTTAATTTTAGGCAGGTTGGAACTTCAGCTAAAGATAATGACCGATTTAGAATCTTAGTAAAAACACCTGCCAGTTGATCTGCACATGCTTTTATGACCCTCCCCAAAATACCATTGGGGCCCGCTGCTTTCCTAGAGTTCACTGACTTAAATGCCTGGTGCACCTCATGTTCCTGTATAGGGGGGGGCGTAATGCCATCCAACCCTGGCTCTGAATAGTACATTTCCTTAGAAACCGTAACCTCAAAACATGCAAAGAAACTGTTTAGTTCCTCAGCAAGTTGAACACTTGGCTTTGTGTCTGTGTTCTTACGCTCCCCTAGGTTGAGAATATGCTGTAGCCCTTTCCAGCCCTCTTGTGGGTTATTTCCCTTAAAGTATTCCTTGATTTTACTTTTATAGTCGATTTTGGCCTTTTTTATACTTCTCCTCAATTCCGCCCTGGCCTCGCTGTATTTTATTCTATCCCCACTCCTAAAAGCACTATCCCGTTCCTTCAGCAGACAACCCTTCCTGTCATCCAGGGCTTCTGATTAGGGAAAACCCTAATATGTTTACTGGCTGTGACATTAGTCACACAAGTTTGGATATAACTCAGCACCGCGTCCGTATACATATTTAAGTCCTGCTGCTCAAATATGTCCCAGTTGGTCCTCTCAAAGCAGTCCTGCAACTGCTCAAGGGAACTAACTGGTCATGTCCTTATCTCCCTAACCTCCGGTGCCCTCCTTTGCCTATGTATAGTGGAATCAAGAAAAGAGTAAGATGGTCAGACTGACCAAGATGTGATAGGGAAATAGCTCTATAGGCTTTCTTGATATTAGAAAATACCATATCTAACATGTTCCCACCCCTCGTAGCACATTTCACAAATTAATGGAACCCCGGGAGGACGGGCCCCAATTTAGCATGATTTAAGTCCCCCGTAATCACCTCTACCCCATCAGGATGTGCATGTTGGATTTTATCTATGGTTTCCACTAAGGATTCCAGAGCCTCTGCGGCATTCAAATCTGGTGGTATATAAACCACGAGAATAAATACCGCTGTGAACTCTCTCGGAAAGTAAAAAGGTCTGATGACAGACACAGTAAAAATGCCGGATACCCTGTGATCATCAAATTTGTCAGGCCTGACTACATACAGTATATGAGTGCATGCACTAAAGATATGCAACAGTTAATTCAGCAACTTTTTGTATTTTCGACTGAACGTTCCTGAATTATATATACTGTATCTGTTAGAGAAATCAGCTTTTACATTCCATTATTATATGTTTTAGCATTGGAAAATGTGACATAAATCATGTTAAATACTTTATAGATCATGCACTTTTTTTTTTTTTCTTTAAATGGATCCACAACATTTGACAGGATAAGTGGCCATAAGGTTAGTTATTATCTAGTGTGTTTTAGTCTCATTAGGTTTTATTGAAGAGGCATAAATAAAGTGTCATACAATACAACAAGTTGTTAGACATATGATATCCAATTAGGGAAACTGAACATAAGTTGTCTAGAATGCATAAGTGAATTAAGTTGTTCTCGGATATATGCAACTTGATATACATAGCATGTAGAGGTACTTTTGCATAGTCATTCTGTACATGTAGCTATCAGAATATAGGAAGTTGTTCTTGGATATATGCAACTTGATATACATAGCATGTAGAGGTACTTTTGCATAGTCATTCTGTACATGTAGCTATCAGAATATAGGAAGTTAGGCGATGGGGTAAAGTAAAATAAACAAAGTATATGCCCCGATAATATAATAGATCAATCAAAAATATAAATAAGGTGATAAAACAGTAGGGTGGGTTGTCGGTTTCCCAGACGTGGTGTGGCCAGGCTCGGTAAACAGGACTGTGTATAAGAGGCTAGTACCAAGGAAAATATTTGATATCGTACATATCATACATTAGTGATTTTTAACCCATAAACTCCAGAGATTACAGATATTTTCTTGAAGAGGTGTTTGTTCCCATGTCTATGTGCTAACATGCTTTCAAACGCATAGTTGTGCTTCACTATGTCAATCACCTCAGAAATGTTGAGTGATGAGTTGGATTTCCGTCTTCTGGTGATAAGCATCTTAGTGGCCAGCAGAATATGGGTAACGATTCCTCTGCAGAAAATGTTCTATACCCATGTTAAGAATTTCTAAGGCTGGAGAGGGCGGGGTCATAATCCTGATGATTTCCAAGATAGTGCAGAATACTTTGTTCCAGAAGCTGGTTAAATGCTTGCACAACCAGAATAGCGGGGAATGTGATGGTAGAAATGGGAAATTCTGTATGGGGTAAGATACCATCTTAAGATAGTTATATTCCACTAGTGGAATACCAAATAATAAAGAAAAAAAATCAGTGCAAATCTCATAAATAAACAAATAATAACAGCTGCTGGACACAAAGTTCTACATCAGAACACGTAAATATAGACAAAAGACAGTGCAGTGCTATGAATAAGTATCAAAAGTCCATAAGATGACAAAATGATAGATCCCAAATCCGTGCACGAAGTGAGAGGGTTAATGTGTCACACAACACCATAAGCACACCGCTCTTTCCACAGAACGTGTGACCCCCTGATAAGAGCAGTCAAACACCTTAGATTACAAATGAACCAGGCAGGGCGGATAGCAGAGGTCAACTTCTCCCTTCAATAGGAACTCAGGACTTTCACAATCACCATGGCACCTCCAGATAATTAATAGTCCCCCAGAGCCATTAAATCGACAGGCAGATCCGTATCATGAGCACCATAGGGAGAAGAAAGGGGCCACCAATAGTGTGATATTGCTTAAAAACTGCTTTAATAAGTAAAGAAAACTTTTGCACTCACATAGTTTCCATGGTAAACAGGCATGTATGGCGTTCGCCACTCAGTAAAATGGCCGCAATGGGCCGCACATGCGCAGTTGCGTAGTCAGCGTGTTTGCGTGGCTCCTGCGCGGTCCATCGCGGCCATTTTACTGAGTGGAGGTTTGATTGCGTCATCACGAGGCACTTCCGCTTGCGCCGAATTACAGGGAAACTAATGGGAGCCGGCATAAACGACCGGACTACAGACGCCAGTTTTGGGCTGATTTCCCCAACAAGTAAATCGGCTGCCTTTACGTTCGGTGCCAGGACTTATGGGCACCTGCAAATGTGAGTTTTGATGTTATTTTTGATTTTAATCGAATACATTTTAAAAAACCTTATTTGCACTATGAGTTTCTTCTCTCCATCCACATGGCGATATCTGTGCTGGAGTGATTGCTGGAGGCACAGAACGCCGAAAAACCACACAGGGGTCAACTACACTCCCCAACAGCCTTACTAGACCACACTAGAGATAGGTGGTCACCGGAGGAGGGGTCAGTGTACATCCATGTGGGACACATTGAGCACGGTTGAAGCACCTATGTTCATCTGAGCACAAGCACTTTTGTTCACTACAAGTGGGGACAGTGTATATTCGTCTAAAAGTTTACATAACAGTTGTTCACCAAGGACTATTTAAATAAGACTTTATCCATATACTTTACCTCCAAACCGAGTGCAGTGATTTGTTTTACTATTACTTTCATCACGGCTACTAGCCATTGCATTACCGCAGCTGGTTCATTTTTAGAGGGGCACCCCTGGGGGCGCCACTGAGAAGCTAATCCAGTCAGTCTAATAATTTTATTTTTTCTTTATTGGCTGTTTACTATCTGCCTTTGTGTTTTCTTTCTTTTTTTGATGTGACCATAGGCGCTGAAGTTATCTAATATCTATATTCAGTATGGGACCTTTGCTGGAATTGGAACCCAGTGATTTGTGGGGATGTTCTGCTGGCTTCAGCAAGAGGTTCAATTAGTAAATTGAAGATGGAAGGGGATGAGGGGCATCACTGTCTGTTACCGTTCATGATCAGGAAGGGGTTGGAGAGCATATTAAAGGTGTATACTCTTGCAGAAGGTGTTGAGTGCAGTGCTGAAATTGCAGACAGGATAGGTCCCATGAACCCAAACTTGCTGAGCGTCTTGTGCATATACTGCCAGTGAATACGATTTAATGCCTTCTCCACATCCAAAGATAGGAGCAGAGAAGGCACCTGACCAGCCCCAGCGGCCTAGAACCTGTTTGATCTGGCTTGAGCAGGGTTGATAAGATAAGGGTTAACCTTTGAGCCAGGATTTTTGCATATAATTTAACACTGGCGTTCAACAAAGAAATTGGCCTATAATTAGCTGAAGAGGTGGGTTCTTTCCCTGGTTTTGGTATTGTTTGGCTTGTAGCATCTCAGGAGGGAAAAAGGCCGAGGTCATCGCAGCTGCGCACACCAAAAAGAGATGGAGAAGAGTTTCCGTAAATTGTTTGTAATAGTCATTTGACAGACCATCAGGGATTTCCCTATTGGAAGGGTTTAATGGCTTTACCAAGTTCTTGTGGGGTTATAGGTGCGTTGAGCATTTGTAATTGAGCATCAGAGAGAATAGGTAGATGGAGAGTATCTAGGAGCGATTCAATCTCGTGGCCCTGTGGTTGCAGAGTATCGAGGTCTTCTATTAGATTATAGAGAGAGCCATAGTAGGAGGCAAAGGCATCAGCAATTTTCTTTGGGTTAATTATTTTGGTCTTGTATCGTGGATTTAATAAGAACTCAATTTTAGATTGGATTTTTGTGCTTTAAAATGATTCGCTAGGAACTTGCCTGCCTTATTGCCTGAGGAATAATGCGTCAATTTTAGGGCTCTAAGGTGTTTTTCATGTTGCTCAATTATCAGAAGCCTTAGCTCTGTATGTAATTTAGATTTGTAGACAGAGATTGGGATGGGTTTGTTTTATTGATGGATTCTAAGGATTTGATATTGTTCAGTAGTTTGTCAAGCCTCGTTGACCTCTGACTCTTCATATGTGAAGACATTTGTATAAATATACCTCTTATAAAGGCCTTATGGGCGCACCGTACAGTATAAGGGTCCAAAACTGAGTGAGAGTTAATCTGGAAGTAGTCTTAGAGATGTTGATTAATGAGACAGACATTTTGAGATTAATTGAATAGCTGAGAGTTGACTCTCCAGATATAAGCAGGGTTGGGTGTGTGCTCCTCCACCGCGCTCTGCTGTCATTGGATGCCCACAAAGCGTTCGACAGCATTGAGTGGTCCTACTTGTGGGCTATATTGCGAAAATTTGGGATAGGAGAGGGGTTCATTGACTGGGGGCCATTAGGGGGGAGGGGAGAATATCACCCTATTTTAGGCTTTATAGAGGCACGAGACAGGGATGCCCCTTATCCCCTCTCCTGTTTGCGCTGGCCATAGAGCCGCTGGCAGAACGTCTCCGCTCTATTCAAAGGATCCAGGGGTTCAGGTACGGGGAAATCCCTGAAAAGTTAATGCTTTATGCAGATGACACTCTGCTTCTACTTGGGGACACAGAGATGTCATTGATGGAGGCCATGAAGGAGGTGCAACGGTTTGGTAGGTTCTCAGGCTTGTTAATAAACTGGACCAAGTCGTCCCTCATGCTGTTGGACAGGAGATTAGACCCAGGACAGGGTGATATAAATGGGATACCAGTATCAACTGAATTTAGATATCTAGGTATACAAATTACACCCAACTTACTGGATTTCATCTCCCGGAATCTGAAGCCCCTCCTGAATCGGTGTCACGACAGAATTCAAGTATGGTCTAAATTGAAGTTGTCCCCTGTTGGGAGGATTAACTTGATTAAAATGATCCTAATGCCTCAGATTTTATATGTGCTACATAATTCTCCAATGGCGATTCCATTAAAATACTTCCGGGTGATGAACTCCATATTCAGGTCCCTAATATGGCAGAACAGGCCTGCAAGGGTGAGTCTGGTGCAACTACAACATCCCAAGGAGGCGGGAGGCATGGCGCTCCCTAATCCATGGGCCTACTACTTGGCCTCCCAGGCACAGCCCATTGCGAGACTCTTAAATGATAATGGGGATAGGGAGTTGAACTTGGTAGACCCTATGACAAAACTGGTGGGCTATATAACGGATGGAACCGTGGCAGAGGGTTTGGAGGCCCTACTTCTAGCTAAGTCCAACAGGCTTTTCCCCACATATAACCTTATGCAAAAAATCTGGAATAAGATACGCACGATTCAACAGGTAGAGGGATTCACTAGATATAGCCCTATATGGGACAACAAAAGGTATCCAGAATTAGAAAAATTACAGTACAGACAGAAGTGGCAGCAGCATGGTGTGGTGCACTTGCAGCAGATCTTTAAAGAAGGGAAATTACGCACATTTGAGGACCTGCAGGTGGAATTTGGGCTTCACCATAAAATGCGATTCTACTATCTACAGCTTAGGCACGCCATTAGGGCACAGGTGACAGCCGAACCATGGACGGTGAGTCCCGCACCTATAGTTACCTACATGTGGGAAACGGAGGTTTATAAGGGATTTATATCAGGATGTTATGCTATGCTCCTAAATAGGCTTCTCCCTGCAGATAATAGGAGGACACTACCTAGATGGGAGAGGGACACTGGACCGTTTGAGGAGGGACAGTGGGAAGAGGCACTGGAGGCAGTTACACGGTGCTCCCTGAATGTGGCGCAGAGGCTTTCTCAACTGTATTTACTCTTAAGGGTTCACTACACACTGGCCAGACTGGTGAGCATGGGGGTGCGGGATGACCCGACATGCACTAGATGCCGTAGGGACCATGGGGATCTGATACACCTAATGTGGAGGTGCCCCAAGCCACACATTTACTGGAGGGAGGTGTTGGGCACGTTGAATGGTGCTTTTCATATTAATCTACCAGAAGACCCAAAAGTAGGCCTACTGGGCATCTTAGAGGCAGACTTTGTAGAAGAGACCCACAAGTCAGGGGTGGAGAGAGCACTCTTTCAAGCTAGAAAACTGATACTAAAACACTGGAAATCGGAAAATCCTCCTACAGTGAAAGAGTGGGCAGCTCAAGTGAATCACACCATTAGGTTCGAAAAAGTAATATACCAACACAGAGGGAGTATGGCTAAATTTGAGAAGATATGGTCACCATGGCTAGCGGTGCCAGGCCTGGCGCCGGTAGAACTCGTCAGGGACAGACTGTTCATATAAGCTGGTATGAACCTCAGGAATTTAACGTTGATAGGAATGGAAGATTTATGAAAAATGTACATATAATAGAATGGAGAAAGGGGTAATGTAATGTACTGGATTGATGCAATGCTAAATGGATATGTGTTGTGTATGCAAAGCTGCTCAATAAAATTTGTTTTGAGATAAAAAAAAGTCTGCGCATTCCAACAGAGAGCCACATTTGATCTTTTTGCGAGAGATTATGAATAAAGCGGATCTGGTGTGAGTTAGGGGAATAGGTGCTCACTACAGTGATAGGTCTGGTATTGATCTTTCTCAAGAGTAACAGATATCTGCCTTTCGGATCACAGATGGATTCATGCACTGTGAAGGCCACTGTGCTTTTGAACGCAATAAGGACTCCTTTCCTTTTTTGTGGTGCAGAAACGGCAAAGATGTGAGAAAATTGTTTGTGGCTAAAGTGTGGTGTAGCCAAAGCTTGAAAATGTGTTTCCTGCACACATATCAAATCAGATCCCAATTTGAGAGATTCTTTCCACTGGGATGCTCATTTAGCAGGGTGGTTGAGACCCCCTACATTGAAGGAAGTTATTTTAAATACCATTGGAAAAGGTTGTTTGTAGCTTTATTACCTTTGGTTGGTGCAAGGATGATGAGAGGTTGACAAGGTAGGGAGACTATACGTGGGTGATCATAGGAGCTGTTCGATGAAGCCTCAGGCGTGTATTTTGAGGAGAATCGTCTTTACTGGCAGACCTGGTACCGATAAGAATTGAGGGGAAATGGAGTGAAAACACCAAGGAAATGTAAAAAGAGAACAAAGAGCATTCAATAAAAAGAATGACCGATTCCAGCAGGAATCTGATTTCAGCAATACTGCACATTACTTATGGAGGGAGTATCATGGAAAATAGGCTCTATCCAACCGGGGAGGTCAAGTAGCCTAGAAGCAATCATGACATGTGGCTCTTTGGCTTACAATATGCCAATCATTTTGAGTATTCATCACAGTGGGAGATGAGTGATGAGATGGTTCTTGATCTGGGAGGATGTCCCATGAACAGAGTAGTGCAAGTCACTCATCTAGGCTTGTAATTACTAAGGTGGCATCATTGTGGGTGATGGTGAACTTCATAGGGTAACCCCAATAATATGTGATGTTGTGGTTGGGTAATGCTTTGGTGATCGATAAGAGTGATTTTCTTCTTTGTAGTATGTATTGGGAGAGGTTGGAGGCGGGTGAATTGCTAGGGTAGATGTGAGCATTTGCGAAAATTGGGCATAAGCTGGTCCTTCGCGCGGTAGAAGTGTACCCTCATGATGACATCTCTAGGTATGTTGTCAGGGAGGTATGAGGGTTTAGGTAGGTGGTGAATCCTGTCGATAATTATTTCAAAATTAGCAATGGATGGTAGGACAGCCCGGATTAAGTTGGAAGCGTATTGGTTTATTTGGGCTTTTAAGATGGATTCGGGAACACCTCTGGGCTTTACATTACTCTGCCTGGAGCGATCTTCAATAACTGCGACTTTGGCTTTAAGCTGTTCCATTGCATCTTCCTGCTCATTGTGTGCATTTTTGAGAGTGTTGCGGGAATTCGCAAATTCTCCCATTTTTTGTTCAATATGGTCCACTCTCCCCCCTAGTCTCTGTACTTCTCACTTGAAGTTTGTCACACACTCCCTTAAGTCAGCATGCAAGAAGACTCTCAGCAACACCAGCATGTCTTTTAGGATTGCCTCTGAGACACTTTGGTTTGTGGCAGGGAAGGAGCTAAAGGTGTTAGCTAATTCTCATGTGGTGTTGGTGGAGTTGCAGTTATGGCTCACCTCTATAGGGGATGCACCAGCCAACAGCCTTGGTTTACTCTTTACAGGACTCTGTGTCATAGGAGTAGACACTGCTGGAGAACGTAGCTGGCTCCAGTCTGTGCAGAGCGCGAGGAGCAGCTGGTGGAGGCTGGAGATCCACCGCCGGCACCATCTTGTGTATGCAGCCGGTCCGAGGGGAGGAAGAAATGCAGCAGCTTCTTAGAATTAGAAGCGTCTTTCTTTCTCCTGGTCTTCTCCATGGGTATAGGAGTGTGTAGTGAAGCTGTCTGCAGTGTTGGTAGCTGTGTGGATCGCCTCTAGTCACAGTTTATCCCCAGTGTGTTGGAGAAGCTACTCGGTCAGACGTCCATCTAAAAGTGTGGTAGCCACTCCCCCTCTAGTGCATTTTATAAGATCACACTTTGTGTACTTTTGATGTTACTGCAATATAACTTCAGGCCGAACTGAAAATTTCTAGCACACCGGTTCATGAGAATCTATTGGTAGATTGACCTCTCATGAATGGGAACAGCCATACATGGATCAAAATTTGTCTGGTTGTTTCTAAAGCAGCCAAATTTTGATCCTTGTATGGGCAGCTTAACTATGTTATGGGAACGACCAGCTGTACTTAAACTTTTGCTACCCTAAATAAACACAGTTTATCATTTAAATAACTGCTTGTAATATGTAATTCCTTTAGACGTAAATTATTGGAGAAGCTATTTTGAATGTTATTGTGTACTTACAGTATGTTTACATCGCAAAATGGGGCGAATATAATTCTACTTAAAATTATGAGACATAAACACATATAGGAAATAGCTTTCCCAGTCAGCTATAATTAGAAGTTGGAGACAATAAAAGAGTAATGGCAGTGTGTTTAGTTTATACTGTATATGCTGCATGTGTTTACTATACAATGTACAGTTAACATGTATATTAAACAGTTCACGTACAGTGTTAATGTATGTCTTGGGGAAATTTATATATATATATATACACACACACATACACACTATATTGTCAAAAGTATTGGGACGCATGCCTTTACACGTACATGATCTTTAATGCCAAGGTTTAGGAGTGCGTCTATCAGTGGCGGCTGGTGAAGTTTTTGGATGGGGGGGCGCCAGGCCCCGCCCTTCCCTGTGACCCCTCCTACTTTTAATAAGCCCCATCCCTTATAGAATCCACCCACTCCGTCCCCTGTATTCCACATATTGTGTCAGGGGTATACAGCTCAGCATCACAGGACACAGTTTATATGTACAATTGACATGTAACATATCATTTGTGTACGTC
>BLSH010207307.1:1259448-1276028 GCA_018402905.1 Glandirana rugosa
GTCCAGACCTGAAACTGAACCGGTAAGATTGTGGACCTATACAAATAAACACTTGGTAAGGTAACATCTAAAACGAAATACAAAACCTAGTAACAGAACAACCTTCTGTTTAGAGACAGGGTCAGAGTCCAGAAAACGTCTGAGGTAGTCCAAAGGAAGGTCTTACCAGGACATAAACCGAGGTAGGTAGAAGGGTAGTTAAAATTGGTAGAAGGGACAGGGACGACTTCTTTTCGAAATAAACATATCCAGGTGTTAGAATGGCCAAGTCAAAGTCCAGACCTGAATCCAATCGAGAATCTGTGGAAAGAACTGAAAACTGCTGTTCACAAACGCTCTCCATCCAACCTCACTGAGCTCGAGCTGTTTTGCAAGGAGGAATGGGCAAAAATTTCAGTCACTCTATGTGCAAAACTGATAGAGACTTCCCCAAGCGACTTACAGCTGTAATCGCAGCAAAAGGTGGCGCTACAAAGTATTAACTTAAGGGGGCTGAATAATTTTGCAAGCCCAATTTTTCCGTTTTTTATTTGTTAAAAAAGTTTGAAATATCCAATAAATTTCGTTCCACTTCATGATTGTGTCCCACTTGTTGTTGATTCTTCACAAAAAATTACAGTTTTATATCTTTACGTTTGAAGCCTGAAATGTGGCAAAAGGTTGCAAAGTTCAAAGGGGGCCGAATACTTTCGCAAGGCACTGTATATAGATAACACAGCACAGCTCTCTCTCTCTCCTCTCCAGCTGAGGTCAGCAGCAGTGCTCGGTCCCACCCTCAGGAAAACTTTGCTGAGCAGAGGAGAGAGAAAAACAACAACTGATCCTAGGAAGCATGTGTGTTATCTATACAGATAAGCATATATAAGTTATTACACAAGCACAGGAGAACTTATTGTGCTAATACAGAGGGAATGGGAGCATTTTATACAAGTGGCTTAACAACCACTTTAAGGGCTAGTTTACACTTGCTTCAAAAGGAGGCTTCGGACAGGCTTTGTTAAAGCTCTCTAAATGCCAGTCAAAGCCCCTGTCACTAAATAAAATGGTTAGCTTACAGTCCTGTTTACAACTTGCGTTTACTTTGCTTCAAAAATTATACCCCATATAGCTTAAGGACTAGTTTACATTTGCTTCAAAACATGGCTTTGGGCACGCTTTGTTAAAGCTCTCTGAATGCCAGTTAGGGTGTAATGAGGACCACGTACCTGATAGTTGAGCCTGTCTCTTGTAGAAGGAGACCTCTCATACAGCTCTGGCTCAGAGCCCACCGGAATGGGGACAGTGGTCTCGTGAGCACAGCGAGGTAGGAGCGCCTGTTGTCAGCAGCTGTAGACCGGATGCTGGAAGCAGAGCCTGGAACACTGGATAGCAGATAGGCTGGAATAGGAACAACAGCAGACACTCAGCAATCACAGTAGCTGGATGCAGGCAGGCTGGAACACTGGACAGCGCACAGCTGGGACAGCAGCAGCAGATCAGCAATCACAGTAGCTGGATGCAGGCAGGCAGAATCAGCAGACAAGGGATGGTCGGAGAACAGGCTGGGTTCAGTAACAGGTATCAGGCTGGCAGAAGAAGCAAAGTCAAACAAGCCGGGTCAGGGTTGGAGAAGGCAGAATGGTCAAGGCAAGCCGTAGTTGATCAGGTAGCAGATAACAGATAGCAGGTATCAGGAATGGACTAGCTGCAGATAAGACAGCACTTCAGCCAAAGTCTGACTTCCTTTTAAAGGCCCATGTGATGTGCTGACAGAGATGCTGGGTCCTAGAGCCCTCCTACTCTGACGGATTCTGGGTCCAAGAGTCCTCCTGCTCTTGGTGTCCTGACAACATCCCTGCGCATGTGTACATGTGCGCGCTTCCGAACAGTCGTGGGAACCTTCGTTTGAATCAGTGCTGCGCGATCGCAAAGCTCGTCTGGATCCCTGACATTGGGCTAGTTTACACTTGCTTCAAAACAGGGTGTCAGACACGCTTTGTTAAAGCTCTGTTAACATCAGTCAAAGCCCATGTCACTAAGTAAAATGGTTGGCGTACAGTCCTGTTTACACCTTGCGTTGGCTTTGCTTCGCTTCAGCTATGCATCAAAAATGATACCCCATGTAGCTTTAGCCATGTTTCAAAGCCTCTTCAACTCCTCCATAGAAGTCTATGACAAAGCTTGTTTGAAGCTTGCTTGAAGCACCTGTGGCTTTTCAGAGGCTTTAATTCGGCTTTAGCTTCGCTTTGTTTTGGAGAAATTGAAGGTGTGAGAAATCAACATGGCATCGGCCAAGCTTCAAAAGAGCATCACTAAAGCACCACCAAAGCCTCATTGAAGCACCACTGAAGCCTCATCGGAGCACCACGGAAGCCTCAAAAACACATCATAAAAGCTTGTTGAAGCATTAGGGGCTTTAATGTGCGTTGAAGACAAAGGAAGTGTAAACGAGCCCTTAAAGCTCCTGTCACTAAATAAAATGGTTAGCTTACATTCCTGTTTACACCTTGCTTTTGCTTGGTGCTTTGATGAGGCTTCGGGTGGGGCTTCAATGAGGCTTTGGCGGAGCTTCAATGGGGCTTTGATGAGCCTTTGGTGGGGCTTGGGTGGGACTTCAGTGGGGCTTCAAGCGAGCTTTACCATAGACTTCTATAGAGGCTTTGAAGATGCTTTGAAGCACGACTAAAGCTGGGGTATAATTTTTGAAGCAAAGCCGAAGCAAAGCAAAGCAAAAGCAAGGTGTAAACAGGACTGTAAGCTAACCATTTTATTTAGTGACAGGAGCTTTGATTAGCATTCAGAGAACTTTAACAAAGCTTGTCAGAAGCCCTGTTTTGAAGCAAGCGTAAACAAGCCATTAATGTGTGTTGAAGCCAAAGCATGTGTAAATGAGCCCTTAGGGCTCGTTTACACTTGTTTTGGCTTCAACACACATTAAAGCCCCTATTGCTTCAACAAGCTTTTATGATGTGTTTTTGGGGCTTCAGTGGTGCTTCGATGAGGCTTTGTGGTGCTTCAATGAGGCTTCGGTGGTGCTTCAACGAGGCTTCAGTGGTGCTTCAGTGATGCTCTTTTGAAGCTTTGCTGAAGCTTAGCCAATGCCCTGTGTGTTTGTTGATATCTCACACCTGCAATTTCTCCAAAACAAAAAAGCTGAATTAAAGCCTCTGAAAAGCTGCAGGTGCTTCAAGCCAGCTTCAAACAAGCTTTGTCTTAGACTTCTATGGAGTATCATTTTTGACGCAAAGATGAAGCGAAGAAAAGCCAATGCAAGGTGTAAACAGGGCTGTAAGCTAACCATTTTATTTAGTTACAGGAGCTTTGACTGCCATTAAGGGAGCTTTAACAAAGCGTGCCTGACGCCCTGTTTTGAAGCAAGTGTAAACGAGCCCTTAGTAGTGCTTCAAAGCATCTTCAAAGCCTCCATAGAACTCTATGACAAAGATTGCTTGAAGCATCTACAGCTTTTGAGAGGCTTAAATTCAGCTTTAGCTTTGCTTTGTTTTGGTGAAATTGCAGGTATGAGATGTCCACACACACACACACACACAGGGCATCTGTCAATCTTCAACAAAGCTTCAAAAGAGCATCACTGAAGCACCGCCGAAGCTTCATCGAAGCACCAAGGAAGCCTCATCAAAGCACCACCGAAGCTTCGTCGAAGCACCACCATAGCATCAAAAACACATAAAAGCTTGTTGAAGCAGTAGGAGCTTTAATGTGCGTTGAAGCCGAAGCAAGTGTAAACGAGCCCTAAAAGTGCCAATCTATGCCATCATTTAGTCCACTAATTTCATTTGAAAAGCCTTAAAATGTAATCCAGACCTGCTACCTGAATGGAATCCTAGAAGTACTGTATTAAACCGTTTTTTGTGCCTAGAACATGCCTATCCTTCCTACAATATGTACATTTTTTTTCCAAAATGAAAACTACATTCACAGCTAGAATTGTGTTCGTTCAAGAAAAATTTTCAATCCTGCCCCTTCAAATTCTCTTGTCACTACAATTGAAATCAGTTATTCATTTGACCTCATTTGACCTTCCCTTTAACATTAGAATATGTCCAGCTGTGCCATCAGCCAGGATGGATTTGATTTAAATCAAGTCGATTTAAATTACGATTTAAAGTGGTTGTCAATTCTGGAGAACCACTTTAAACTACAGGTAAACTTATAATAAGGCTTAACTGTAGGTCCCGGGAATATCTCCTAAATTTGCACAGTTTAAGAGATATTCCCTGTATCTGCATGTGCTGACGTCATCGGCACATACGCACTAAAGAAACGGGCCGCTAGGTACCGTTTCTCTGGGTACGGCCATTAGTGACGTTGTTGATTCTCCAGCCAATCACAGCGCCGGAGTCACAAACCCAGAAGTAACTTCGGTGGAAGATGTCGGCCCTGTACTCGGAGTGCCTATGCATACTAGCTCATTATGCCTTTCTCTTGCAGGGTTTTATTTATTTATTTTTTTAGAAGCTTTAAACCCTCTTTAAATCATGTTTTAAATCACTAATAAAAAGGCTTGATTTAAATCAACTTGATTTAAATCATAATTTTTAAAGAGCAACTGTCATCTCTATCCCGCAGCGGCTCCTCCTCTGACCCGCTGTTGACCGTCAGTCCCATTCACTTTAATGGGACGGCTGGTGATGTGGCAGTGGCACAACAAGGTAACGTGACATCAGCAGGTGAGTGGATGTCCGCTAACAGGCGCTGCCATGATGGATCTGAAATGACAGGTGCTCTTTAAGTGTAAGGACTTATTCTTGCTGGTAGTTAGAATCTTTAATATGTGCAAACAAAATGAAGGTTTCCTATTTAGAATAATAAGCTGTCAGGTTAGTAAAACAGTGATATCAGAACCGATTCAATCATACAGTTTGTAGTGTACATAGATTTGCAAAACAATGGGATGAAGGAATATTCCTGAACTTTGTTTTATCTCATGGTTACTGTGACATTGTGTGAATGCATCAATGCAGTGCATGTTATCTCAGCTTGCAGAGCTTGGATTTATTGAAGGAGATTACCAAAAATGTAAGTATTGCAGAATATACAGCCTCGTGCTACATAACTAGGCTCCATTTCATGCTGAATAAACTCATTTAATAATGTATCCCAAATAGAAAACTATCTTTAGATAGATTTTTACTCCAAAAGCATTTTATTAAAATATATTTGATAAAAATTAAAAAAAAAATGATTTAAATATTTTTTAAAAAATCATTGATTTTTATCCACCCTGACATTAGCACAGAACTGGCAGAAGCCAATGGGATCTAGTTACACCCATCTATTATCCGGAGAAGTCAGGCTAGAAGTGGTTGTCATGGAAGAATTGCGGCCAAAAAGCCATACCATATGTGGAAACAAAGCTAAGTGACTCAAGTATGCATGGAAACCTAGGAACTGGAGTTTGGAAAAATGGCAGCGAGAACTCTAGACTGAGGCTGTTTGTTCGCTGAAAGGCTGGAGAATGGTACAATAATGAGTATCTGCAGGTAACAGTGGAGCATGGTGGAGGTTCCTTGCAAGTTTGAGGCTGCATTTCTGTGAATGGAGTTGGAGATTTGGTCAGGATCAATGGTGTCCTCAATGCCGAGAAATACAGGTAGATATTTATCCATCATGCCATAGCATTATGGAAGCGTGCGATTGAACCATCATTTTTTCTGCAGCAGTACAACCCCAAACATACAACCAATGTCATTAAGAACTATCTTTAGTGTAAAGAAGAACAAGGAGTACTGGAAGCGATGGTTTGGTTCCCACAGAGCCTTGATCTCAACATCATTGAATTTGTCTGGGATTACATAAAGAGAGAAACGGATTTGAGGCAGCCTACATCCCCAGGAGATCTGTGGTTAGTTCTCCAAAATGTTTGGAACAACCTACCTGCCGAGTTCCTTCAAAAACTGCGTGGAAGTGTACCTAGAATAATTGATGTTGTTTTGAAGGCAAAGGGTGGTCACATCAAATACTGAATTAATTTTGATTTCTCTTATGTGCATTTACTTTCCACTTTGTTAATTGATAAAAATAAACCATCAACACTTCTCTTTCTGAAAGCATTCTTAATTTTCAGCATTTTATGACACCTGCCTAAAACTTTTGCACAGTACAGTATATTTGCACACCATAAACAGAAAGCAAGTTTTTAAAAGAATAACATGAACATCTTCAGTTTTTACAATACTGAACAACAGAATAAGTTGGTATCCTTTTAATGCTACACATAGCATTTTATAATGTACTGGAGTAAGTCTATTTGCTTATCATTACTCTTTTCTTTCAAACCGCAATTATATGAGTACTTAGCAGCACCAAAACGTTAGGTTTCATCACAGACTCAACAGACTAATAACTTATTTTTGTTAATAATTTTGAAGTATTTTTTATGCATATATGATGAGATTTTGAGTCTAGTGTTAATGCATTTGTTAAATACAGATCAGTACTGAACAGCTTATCTCTAGAGGGTGTGCCCGGCTATACACACGGTCGTGTTTCTCCTGCCCAGATGGTGACTGATAACACTGGTGCTTAGATAGATAGACAAGAAATATATTTCCATCAATATAAACTATGACTATAAACTTAAGAATGCAGAAATAAAAGGATCTAAATGAGACTATTATTAAAGATTTTTGTTTCAGTATCTACTCTACGTTTCCAGGTAGAAGAACCACTCATGGGATTAAGTAAAGATTTGAAAGAAAGTTCTCAGATACATCAAGGTTGACGTTGCTGACCTCTCACTCTATTTGGAAAGTATAAAAGCCACTGGTAAATTATTGCTAGTCAAATAACATTTTTAAAAGGAGATCACCAATCGCAGCATCCTTAGATATCTTGACACGACTTGACAAGACTTTTCCAATTTAAATAAACAAATTACATGAATAATAATATCCTTATGCAAGGGCTGAATGAAAGGTAGTAAAGTATAGCCTCACATACCTACTAAACAGAAGAAATTGAGATGCTGAATTTCATCACCCTACCAATGTGAACACCGTGTGCCCTTTATAGAATGTAAAGTAATTAAAAGAGATGAAAAGTAAAGCCTCCATGTCTACTATTTGTGACTTGATGGGAAGGAATATTTTAATTACCAATCTGCAGGTACTATAAGATAACACAATAATATTCTCAAACAATATTTATTTTTAACAATGCAATTAAAGTGGTCGTTAAGCCACTATGACCTGTTTATACTATCCTCACTGTCTCCTAATGACAGGTGACCCTGTGTATGTGATTTATAAAAAAAAAATGCAGTATATACCAGATTTCAGAGTGACCGGCCGGCTCTCTCCTCTCCTCGTCTGATAGCTAGAGTGGGCGGGGCTGAGGATGCCCCGCTGATGTCCGTCAGCAGGGGAGGAGGAGAGGCGGAAAGAGCTGGTAGGTTGCTATTGGCAATCCCTGCAGAGGATCTGCGTGGCAACAGGAGGTGGATTGGTCTAATTTGGTCTAATTTGGCTGGGCAGCTGCAGCCCACGCTTCCTGCTCCCTTAAAAGCCACCGGTCCCACGCTGCCGCCGCTTCAGAAGGACCGGACCGCGGCTCATGGAAGATGGGACACCTGCAGCATGGATGACCTCCTGCGTCACCTCATAGAGAAAGCCAAGAACTCAGGCGGGGAAGAGGCATTGCCTAGAAGAAGAGTCCTGCCCATCCCACCTCCTGAACAGACGCAAGTTATCTCTGAACTTATGGCTGAAGGAGCTTCAGGCATACATGCTACAGGCAGGCAGCCTGGTAGGAAAAGCCAGAGGAAGAATGCTGTTTCTCTTCACTCAACAGTGCCTCCTCTGGCTCGGACGGAGGAACTTCTTTACATATAGATCAGGCTGCCACTCCACAGGCTTTATCAGCAGACTCTAGTGAGCATTATGCTTCTGGTATGCATACTGGTGAGAAATGATCTATGACCAATATGAATGAATTAAGTTTAGTGGTTAATGCTCTTTCTAATATTTTAGCTGGTGTTAAGAATGCACAAAGTTCTGAGGTATTTCCAAGCAAGAGTTCAGGGGCACAGTTCTTTGTTGCTTAGGATAATTCTTTATAAATTGTAGATGCTCAGAAATTTACAGTCTCCTTTTTGCCCCCTCAGGGGGTTTGAAATCTAAAAATGTTAAATTTTGGATCAATTTGGCAAGGGGAAATTAACCCTTCGTCTACTGGTGTCAATTTACCTGCCAATAAATCATCCTATTTTCCTGTCAACTCTTCTTTAATTCCATTAGTTGTTCCCTTGCCTATTTCAAATGCTATTGCTCCTGTCCCGAAGCCTTGGTGGCTGAAACATCCCTTAAGGAGGCTCTCCCATGTGAGCTATCCCCCTTGGTTTTCACCTCCACAGGGAAAGAAAAGATTTGGAGGGCCAGTTTCATGGATTTTCTGTCTTTGTCACCAGCATCTAAAGAATTTCTGGTTAAGACTGATAAAAAAGGGGAAGAAAGGACTGAGGAAGATAGGAGGGCGGCCATACCTAAAACTTTTCAGAATTCAAGCTTCAAGCCTTCTGTATTTTTGCTGTAGTTTTGGATGAACGCTTTCATAAAAAATGTTCAGGCTTATTTCAGCATCTAGATATTGTAGCAGAAGCTTTCCGTCATTTTGTTGGTACTGCCTGGCACACATATATATATGATGAAAACTTTAGACAAAAGTTGTCGGTTCACCCTTCTTTACGCTTGGGAGTTAAAGATGTGGGACTGTGGTTAAACCTGATGTCACCTCAAAAACTCTTCATTCCACAAAATTCCACAACCTTATTCAAAATTAATTTCACAATGGTTTTTGCTTTGCATTCAATGAAAGCCAGCGTTGGTTCTTATCCAACTGCAGGTACAAACAGTGTTCATACTGCAGCGGGGCACACCAAACTGTCAGATGCTTTAAGAAAGCCTCTGCTTCATTACTCCACCTGGAAAAAACGTGATTCAGCTATCAAAAGCCAGGACGCCAGTGATGCTAGCAAGAATACTACCATGGCTTGATCACTATCCAAACACCAGTATGGCGGATCTGTTGCGGAAAGGTTTCAGTGAAGGATTTCTGGTTCCTTCCTTCAACGGTAAGGGTTGCTCACCTGTAAAAAAATCTGCATTCAATCTTGCTTCACCCCAATGCTGTGAAAGATAAGATTGAGAAAAAAATTCAAGAGGGTAGGATAGCCGGTCCCCCCCCCCCCTTTTAGATTTTAGACTTTCTCCTTTAGGTCTAGTTCCAAAAAAGGAGCCGGGATCTTTTCGCTTAATTCACCATTTATTCTATCCCCCTGATAGGTGCCTTAATGATGAGGTCGGAGATGTAGAGGCATCTGTATCCTATACATCTTTTAACAAGGCTTTGGTTTTACTAAGATGCTTTGGTAAATCAGCCCTCTTAGCCAAAGCAGACATAAAATCGGCTTTCTGCTTACTTCCTGTACACCCCGTGGGTTTCAATTCTCTGGGTTTTCAGTTTAATGGCTCATTTTACTTCAATAAATGTATGCCTATGGGCTTTTTACGATGGGTTCTTTCTGAAAATACACCAATAAGTGTTTTTCCTTTACTATTTAGATGACTTTCTTTTTGTTGCCCCCCCCGGATTCAAGTATCTGTTATGATTCACTATTCGGCTTCTTTAATATCTGCAACTCATTTGGGGTCCCGCTGGCACAGGAGAAGACAGTGTTTCCAGCTACCATTATTGAATAACTTGTAATTACTATTGATTCCTGTAATATGGAGTTCAGGCTACCTATGAATAAATTGGTTTGTGTCCAGGCGTAAAGCTTTGCTGAAGGAAATCCAATCCCTTCTTGGTCTTTTTGCCTTTGTGGCTAGGGTGATACCAGTTGCTATAATATTTTCTCGTTGACTGGCCCTTGCTACAAGGGACATCAAAAATCCCTTTGCGCATATTACTATTTCTAAACAAATTAAGGAAGACTTAAAGATTTGGGATATTTTCTTGAACAGTTTTAATGGTTCTACCATATGGGAGGAAGAATTGACTGCTGACTTCAGCTTAAAAATGTTCAGTGATTCCTCTGGCTCTGTAGGCTTTGGAGAATTTCTGCAAGGCCACTGGTGTGCTGCTGAATGGCACAAGAGTTGGAGGACTCCAGAAATTCTACATAATTTAGTTTTACTGGATCTATTCCCAGTGGTCGTTTCGGTGGTTATCTGGTGTGATATGTTCAAGAATAAGCGCATTCTTTTGCACACAGTTAATGAGGGTGTATTATATGCAATTAATCAGTTATCCTCTAGATTGGTTATTAAATTACTCTATTTTCTTGTGTTACATTGCATGAGGTTTAATATATTTTTAAAGGCAAAATGAATTCCCGGAGTCGAAAATAACATAGCGGATGCTTTATCCCATCTTCAGTTTTTCAGGTTCCAAGAGCTGGCTCCAGAGGCAGATCTGATCGGTTTCCTTTGCCAAAATTTCCTCTGGGGCTTGATCTGGGATTGATCTCTGCCACCCTCAAGAACTCTGTTTCAGTCAAGACCTCGGGGATTACCTGAATTCATGGTACAAATGGTCTTCTTTTTGTTCTAATATGAATATCAATCCATTTGAAGTAGATGCGTATGTGGCATTATCTTTTGTGTCCTTTAGGCATTAATGCATTCTAATTTCAGTCCAGCCATAAGTGTGCGGAGCCTATTGCATTAGGGCGTGCACCCTAAAGCTCAAAAACACGTGTGTGTCTGTCTACATATATATGACCCCGACACTCTTCTTTCACTATGCAGGCAGGGAGATCAAAGTGCGTAAGCATTTCTCTTATGGCAGAGCTGGTAAGAGGGAGATCTTTCCTATCTTCCCGCTGGCACACAGAGTGATAATGCTAATGTGCATGGAGTGATTAGCGTGTGCCCAGGCACCTCCGGCACACCCTGTGTGCATGCCTATGAAATCTTGCCTGAGTTTGGACACCAGACGTCCTATATCCATTCATTTACTGGGTAATCTAGTCTCAGTTCTTGAGGTTGTCTGTTTTTCTCCCTTTGAGGTTCTGCTTTTTCAATCTGCCTTTACTTTAGCTTTCTTTGGAGCGTTAAGACTGGATGAATTAATCCAGCTTTCTACTGTCTTCTCATGTCTCTTTTGATGATAAATCTATTAAAATTTTCATCAGTAGATCTAAAACAGAGTCACTGGGTCTGGACAGATGTAATACTTTATTCTGTGCTTCAAACTTGGCTATATGTCCCGTTTCCAATGCATCCCGCTACGTGTCGGTTAGGTCTTGTGCCACGGCCCCTTTTTTATTCATGCCGATTTTTCCCCGCTAACAAGATACCAGTTTTCATCTATTCTTTCTTGTCTCAAGAAATTAAATCTTTCTGGTGTCCAATTTATTTCCCATTCTTTTAGGATTGGTGCTGCCACGACTGCCAATCATTTAGGTTTCTCCCCTGCTAATCTTAGAAGGGTGAGGCGTTGGGATAGTGATAGGTACAAAATTTATATCCATCCTAACTTGTTGACTAATTAATTCTGTTCCTTTTTTCAGGTACGTACACGTTAACAATTTGGATAGTTGCTCACTCATTTATTTATTGGGCCAAGAATTGTGCTGATACCAAGTCTTATTCTGCCAATTTAGGTTTGAATTCAAAAGTATTCTAGGTTCTTTGGTGGGTCATTAGAGGCCTCTGATTGAGAAATGTTAAAGGACAACTGATCTATTTGTCAAGTATTTGGCTTCCGCCTGGCATTTTAATTATTCACGCTAATGATCTTGGGAAAATAAAGACATGAGATCTTCTCTGCGAGATGCAAAAGAACTTGTGCTCAACTATTATTTTTTCACGCTGTCCTGGCCTATTCTGAGATTATTCTAGGCTTATCTGGTATTCACAGGGTCATTTTCACTACATTGATAAGATTCGGAAACGCCTGAATAGGACAGTCCATCATTTTTTAGTCTCTTTTGGTGGACTGTCATATCGTCAGGTTGAACTTGAGGGTTTTTTGCCTGGTCTGTTTAGGCACAACTTAGTGCATCTATCGGACATTGGCCTTGACATATTCAACATGGGTGTGCAAACCTGATTGATTTAGCCACGGTGTTGGGGAGGGCCTTGGCCAGCCAGTTCTTTGCTAGTCTCGGCTAGTGGGGATTGTCATCCAGTTTATCTGGACAGGCATTGTGACTAATTTTGTTTATTGTTGATGGTTTAGCCAAAGGCGGCTATATATTGGATAAATAAATATTTTTATTGATTTGTTTAATTAAGGTTACCCCATAAATAGCACCGAGGCCAAAATAAATTCCAATAAAGTGTGGAACGTTAATTAATTACCGTGTGCTGTGCATTATTTTCTATTTGACTCCTTTGTGTTATCCCATGACAGGGTCCCTAGCCTTCAGTGGGACCCCCATGGGATGACACAAAGGACTGAGTATTTCTTTTCCCCTCTTCCCTTTTCTCTTGCAGGTTACTATTGGCAAACCCTGCAGAGGATCTGTGTGACAACAGGATTTGGATCGGTCTAATTTGGTGGGCAGTTGCAGCCCGCGCTTCCTGCTCCCTTAAAATCCGCTGCTCCCTTGCTGCTGCTGCCTGAGAAGGATCGGACTACAGCTCCCACCCTCCCTTCTTATTATCCAGATTCTGTCATGGTGACTATTTAGTGGGGGATAGTCGTCCAGTTTATCTGGATGGACATTGTAACTAATTTTGTTTATTGTTGATGGTTTAGCCAAAGATGGCTATATATTGGATAAATAAATCTGTTTATTGATTAGTTTAATTAAGGTTACTCCATAAATAGCACTGTGGCCAAAATAAATTCCAATAAAGTGTGGAAAGTTAATTAATTACCGTGTGCTGTGTATTATTTGCTATTTGACTCCTTTGTGTTACCCCATGTAATTACATGTGAACATCCATGGACAGCTGAGTCATTGCTTTGTGCAGGCTAAGCAACTGCAACTGTTGTAACTGTAACTTGCCTTTTCACTTTTTAACTATAACATTTTGCCAAATCTGGTCACAATAAATCATGTAAATTCAGATTAACCCATTCCTGACCACAATCTGCATATTCCCTAGTATAATGCTCTATGCTGGGGATACTGTGGTATGTGTGACAATGTAAGTTCAAAAACTACCTGGAGGTATCACAAATTTGCTTTTAGAGTAGAAGTCCAGCTTTCCTATTGAAATATTTTGTTTGGGCTAAGCAGAATAATGTGGAACATTAACCATGCATTGACCCGACAAAGATATTTTTGCCTCACTTCACTTAAAGCTTGGGTTGATGAAAGTTTTGTAAAATTGATGAACAAGGAAAGTGAAGGTTTTACAAGAATAACTGATGCCAGGATTAAGGAAGGCATTTTTGTTGGTCCACAGACCAGAGTCATCAAAGACAAGTGGTTCAAGAATCTGTTAGTGGGGCTGGAGAAAATCACCTGCAAAGCACTGCAGGGTGTTGAGAATTTTCTTGGCAACTACAGAGCACCAAACTAAATTCAGCTGGTTGACACAATTCTTACAGCATACAAGTCCATGAAATGCAATATGTCAATAAAGATTAATTTTCTGCATTCACAATTGGACTCCTTTTCAAAGCTTAGATGCAGTCAGTGACTAACATAGTGAAAGGTTTCCACAGGGCATTGCCCCAATAGAAAAGCAGTATAGGGCAACTGAGATCCATCAGTGTTGACTGACTATTGTTGGACACTGCAGCAAAATGCACCGGAACAGGTGCATCCGAGCTACTACCTCCTGCGCAATGCCTGGTGAGCCTCATGAACACAGCCTGTGAAGTCTCTGTGAACCTCCATATAGTTCATGCAAAAAAGGAGAAAGGCCGGTGCCATGGAAGTCAGCTAAAGCATTGTTTTATTATTCTATGTGAAAAACAATCAAAAAATCCAACGTGTTTCAGCCGCCAGGCCTTAATCTGTTGGCCGAAATGTGTTGGCTTTTTTGACTGTTGTTCGCATGCACTAATAAAACAATGTTTTAGCCAACCTCCATGGCTTCAGCCTTTCTCCTTTTTTGCAAAGATGCACCGGAGACTGATTACAAATTAAAATCAGCAGCAAAGCACTTTTATCTCTGCTGTACTTATTCAGTGTGTTGGAAACATTATGCAATTAAATACATTAAAAGCTCATTTCAAATTTCTCAATATTCAATATTAAATATTATTTGTGTTCAGTGTGAAGGGGTCTATAGAAATCAACAAAAGTTTTTCAGGAAGCAAAACATTTTTAAAAAAAATAGTTGTCCAGTTTAACTTCCTGTACTCTCTGCCACTGGACTGTTATCAGTTAGCATTGTTCCCTTTGATGGACAACACAAAACCTCCCCCTGTTATAGGGAAGAGAGGGAGATGTTTTATAGTCCTAAAAAAGTGTTGTGTAGTGCTCAGTTGTCCCCTTTGGATGCAAGTAAATGGTAAGAATACAAGGTAAGAATAAAGGAAAAAAGTGTGAAAAATGAATGCAGCCACTACATCTAAGGACCGGTTGCTGCCATAGTATACATTTTTGTTCTTGGGTTTGGATACGCTCTAAGACTTTATATGAGGGGAGTGACTTGATACTACATCAGTCACACTGAGATTAAGAATGTTAGCTCAGTATCTTTGTCTTCTTGCAGGATACTAATAGGATAGTTATGTCTATGACTTTCTATTGAAAAACTGTTGGGCACGGCTTATGTGAGTTCTACCAATTAGCTGACTATATAGATGCTGTGTACCGTGACCTTTTACATCTCTATTTTTTAACAAAGCACTGAGAATTGTATGAAAAACATTCTTCCCAGCCTTTCCATTTAAGCCCACATGCAATAAAACTACTAAAAATAAAAGTTGCAAGAGGTATAACTTGTTTCACCAGCTTTGACTCGAAACAATACTTATGAATCAGTGAATTTCTTTCTAGTATCATTTCCTCATATGAAGTAGGTTTTCTTTACTGCACGGGACCTGTCAATCATGAAGAAGGGATCATAGCACAATGGCAGCCCAGCTTGCTCAGACGGTGATCTGACTGATGTCATCATACAACACACCTATGTATCTGTTACTGAAAATAAATCTGTAGGTTACATGGACTCGGGGCGCTTTTCAACCTCCCCTAAACGTTTTATCTTGACAGCTAGAAACCGGCATCTAAAAACGTCCATTTTGCAGCGCTTTGTCTGCCGCGTTTTGCCGCATTTGCGTCTAGGAGCGTTTTTTTTAAAGGAAACGCCTGTAAACGAAACGCTCCTAGACACAAGTTACCACGCTTAGGCGCGTTTACAAGCTGTTACAGGCATTTGGCGTTTCAATTGCCTCTGAACATCTGTCTGGAACACATTTTTTTGCTTTCCAAGAAATGCTTCTAAACTTAACTGCCTGGAAATGACCTTAAACGATTATGTGTATGTGTATTATATGTTCTGATAAGATAACATTAGATGAGTTCAGGGGCAGCTGGAAAAAATGCCCAAATGCCTCTAAACGTCCGTTTACCAGCAGCAGTGTACATGAGGCCTTACAGCTCCAAAAATAAAGTGTAAAAGCTCAAATGTAGCAGTTCTAGGAACCAATGAATTGTTGCATTGATGCCAGCTATTTAACCACCATTATTTTATTTACTATTGGGTGTAAAAACTATTGTGAGAAATCAGTAAATAATTTCCTGTATGTATAATAAGTCCTATGAAAGTGGAAAGCACATATTAACCAATCAACATTCATGAGCACAGACAATGACTGACAAATGTAAAGCATAACTCCACTTCTTTGGAAAAAAAAAAAGCAAATAAAAAATAAAATAATATATACAATTGTTGGCACCCCATATGGTAATTTAATGTTATTAAGAATTACCTTTACTTTTCAATCTGCAGACATAATGTTCTGTAAAACTCAATGCAATATGGAAATCCGGGCTGTCATGTACACCACTGGGGTACATACAGAACATCCCCGAAAAAGTAATTTCCTGCTTGCATGATTGATTCTGTGGTTTTTTTTAAGGTCAATTTTTAGGCACCCCCTGCAATGGGGATTACAGTCTTTGATAAGGGTTAAATAAAGCACTACAGCTTTTCTCAACAGAACACTGACTTCGGAATTAACTAAACTTTCTGCACCAATATAATTGCACAGGAAACTGTCAGAGATGGCATGTGCCTCATTAACAGAGCATATAGACCTGTCTCAGGCCTTTCTGCAACACATGCACCAGTTTTTATTTCAGAGTAAAATTAGCGCAGGTCTGTACCCAGTTAACAGAGAAATATGGTAGTTTTCCATATAGAACACTGCTGCAGATTACCACCAGGTATAACCTTGTTGTATGAGATGTAAGCTGTCAGCAGGCAGCTCACATTCCCCATCTCTGTCCGTGCAGTGATTACTCTACATGAGCAGTGATTTGTCAGTAGCTTTGTCTTCTTGCAGGATACTAATAGGATAGTTATGTCTATGACTCTCTATTGAAAAACTGTTGGGCATGGCTTATGTAAGTTCTACCAATAAGATGTTGATATAGATGCTGTGTACCGTAACCTTGTACAAAAAATGGAGCTGGTGCTCCATTTTTTTTTGGGGGGGGGGGGGGG
>BLSH010207307.1:1293932-1316423 GCA_018402905.1 Glandirana rugosa
GGGGAAGGGGGGACTTGAGGGAGATGGAGGTATGTAGAGAGAGGGGGGAGATAAAGGTGAGAAGGATGAGAAAGAAGCCGTTGCTTCCTGGGAGTATTTAGTGATGTAGCAGTATGTTTGACTCTAGATCGGGGATGTAGGGGAGTGTTGCAGTAGTATAATAAATGTCGAGGAATGTTCTGCCTCCTTTATAGTGGGAGGGTTGACGCTTATAAACTGTTTTGGTCTGGGTCTTTTTCGGAGCAGTCTGTGCTTCATGTGGGAGGGCGAAGGGCGGCCTAAGGGTGATATTTCCTCCGTCTTGTAAGGAGCTGTAAATAATATGATGACGTTGTGAGGGGATGTAGGGGCTAGATCTCAGTTTGTATGACGATGTAGTGATTTATGAGGGTCCTTCGTTGCCGAAGAAAGAGTAGGAAGAGTGGAAATAGAGGGGGGAGAGAGATGTATGGAGGTAGAGGGAGTTCAGGGGGGAAGGGGGGGCGAGGGTGGGTGGGAGGGTTAAGCAGGTATTGTGCTCCGACCGGGCCTCCCAGGCCCCCACCGCCGGGCCCCCAGGGGGCCACGCCCAGGGTCCCCACTAGGTTGTCGGGGACTAACGGGGGGTTGTCAATGCAGCATATTCATCTGTGGTTTTAAAGTGTACCCAGCATGCCCATGTGTAGGAGAATTTGGAGGGGGAATCCTTAGCAATCTGTATTAGCTCTTCCATTTCTGCTATGCGGTTAACACGGGAGAGCCATTCACGAATTGTAGGGGGGGATGATGATCTCCATCTTGTGGGGATGCACATTTTGGCAGCATTAAGTAAATGTGCTACAAGAGTCCTCCGATATGGAAAGCATTGTTTTATACTGTGATGGGTGTGGGTGCATTTTGGCAATTAATCAATTAGGAGGTAATATTAGGCACACAGCTATCACAGCAGACCTTTCCACTCCGTGACCACACTGCAAGAGAGCCAAAAGGCCAAAATTTGTGGAGATAAGGGAACCCATAAATTAGGAGAGACTTAAAGGCTAAATAAACATCAAAATAATGCTAATATGGCTACAGATGTAGGTGAAACAATAGTGACAAGCACAGATTTACCAAATATGCATTTGAGCAGGCAGTCAGTATTCAGTTTAAGGTAGATGGGAGTTGCAGGAATATAAATGAATATAAATTACCAAATATGCATTTGAGTAGTCAGTCAGTATTCAGTTTAAGGTAGATGGGAGTTGCAGGAATATAAACGCAGATTACCAAATAAAACCTATTGCCCAAGGATTTGCTTAGTGTGATTCCCTTTGCAAGTTTCACTTGTTATTTTTTTAATAAATGTTTTTCCTGACAGACGCCATGGCAGCCTACGTGTGGGTTTACCCCGCCCCCTCCACTCCTATAGGACCATTCTTCCATAAATTTAGCCCCACGGCCCATACCTGTGTTCCTTTTTTGTCCTCCTCCAGGACCCGTGCAGTTCAGGAAAAGATCATCGGGCAGTAGTCCCCAGCCTCGAGTGGGGCAGATGAGGGGTGGTGGTGTCCCCCGACGCCCAGGGCCCAGCTACGGCGGGCGAGTGGCGGTAGGCCAGGAAGATCCCCGGGAGGGGAGGCCGGTGGTTGCCCATGGAGAACGCCTGGACGCTGGCAGGGTCTAAAGGATGGGTAAGGCTCCATGGCAGCTTTTTTATTATTATGCCTGTGAGGTTCTTACCGCTTATCCGTGTCCAGTGTCACCCGGGGTGCCCCTAGGCAGCGGGGCCGGCATTGGGGTGCCTGTAACGCATCTGCACTCCACAGGCTCTTCTGTAGGGCCGTCCACAGGCTCCAGCGCAGGCGCTGCTCTCCAGTGCGGAGTGGAGCTGTTTGGCGCACGCGCAGTGTACCCGATCGTTCAGGCGGCGCGTGCGCAGTGTGTCACGGATGACGCAGCCGCGGGGAATTTAAACAGCTGTCAGCCCTGTCACAAGCGGGTTTGTCTGCGGGCTTTGCGGCGGCTTCCCCAGGCCGGATTCCTCTTCCTCCCAGGTAGGCTTCGGAGAGAGCTTGGAGCGCTGGGGGGGGGGGGGGTATGAGAGAGGTGCATATACTTACTACTCTTCCTCCCTTATTCTATTATGCTTCTCCCTAGACACCCTGCACATAGGAGCATGGATCACTCACCGCCCCCTAGTGGCCAGCCCCTGCTTAACAGGTATGGTTGAGGGCTGGGAAGGGGAGGGGGCGCCTATGGGCATGTATGTGTGTATTGTTCTGCACTCTAACCGATGCATGTTACTTGTGCCTGTTTTTTCTCTCTCCTGCCCTGTCATTTCCTTTTAGCCCTCCCAGGTCTGATCATCAAGGATCTTCACGGGATACTAGAGATGCTGCCAGGCGACAGCACTCTTCATCTAAGTCTAGACACCATAGGTCCCAGTCTCGGGGCAGACATCATGGAAGAAGTTCTCACTCTTCCCCTAGACGCCACTCTCACCGCCGCGATAACCACCCCGGGCGCAAGTCCTGTTGGGGTTGCGGCACCAAAGCGCAGAGGGAAAGTCGCTTTGTGAAGCATGTTTTTCCCGAGCGGTGAAGGAGAGAGAAGCAGGACAGCAACCTATCCCTAGCCTCGATATGGAGGCATTAGTGAAACGGGTGGTTCAGCAATCAATAAGAGATCTCGGTCCATCTCGTGCTCAAAACCAACTCTCCACCGGGGGCTCCCTGGAAGGCTTGACCCAGGAAGAAACAGGCCCATCCCACCCAAGCTTTAACCCCCTGGACTCCTCAGATACCGAGGCGGATGGGGAAGACTTAGCGGGCTTCAATGCAACTTTGATCCCGCCACTGATTAAGGCTGTTAAGGAAGCCTTGAAGTGGGAGGAGCCGGTTACTTCTCCGGCGAAACAAAGGAAGTTTTTCAAGCAGTTAAGTAAGGATCCCCCCAACTTCCCGCTTCTCCCAGAGTTGAGGGATAATCTACGGAAAGAGTGGGAAAAGGTGGACAAAAAGGCTTCTCTGTCCAATAAAACGACCAGACTCTATCCTTTTAAGGAGGAAGAAGTCAAGGACTTGGAGTCCGCCCCGTTGGTAGACGCAGCAGTAGTGAGGCTGACGAAGCATGTCACCCTTCCCTTGGAAGATGCCACGTCATTCAGAGAGCCTCTGGAGAGCAAGATTGAACTAGACCTCAAAAGAATCTACGTGACGGCGGGCATGGCCTGCAAACCAACCTTGGCCCTGGCAGCCATGTCGAAGGCAATGGAGGTTTGGGTCGAGGATATAGACACCATGCTAAGTGGCATCTCGCCAGAAATAGCCAAAAGCTCACCTTTATGTGAGATGAAGTGGGCATCAACCTTCCTGGGGGAGGCCATCCTGGACCTTATTCGCCTGGTGGCATGGGTGATGCTATCCTCGGTTACGGCTAGACGGGCCCTGTGGCTTTGCCCCTGGCTCGCAGACCCATCCTCTAAACAGGCCTGATGTAGGATCCCCTTTGAGGGGTCCTCTCTATTTGGTAACCCGCTGGACAAGGCTATTGCCAGGGCCACCGGGGGGAAGTCCGGGTTCCTCCCACAGGATAGGCGACTATTCGGTCAGAAGAAGCCCCAGTCGAGAAGACAAGGCTCGGATCGGGCTAGAGAGGCCCGCAGCTATAGACCTGGGCGAGACTTCAGGCAGAACTGGAGGAGAGGTCAGCCCTCCATCCATCGAGCACAGAAGAGCTCAACATCCGCGGGACACGAGTCCACTAAGGCCTTTTGAGGTTGGGCCCGCCCAGGCAGGTCGGGTGGGGACACATTTGCTTTGCTTCCGACATGTTTGGACGGCCTCGATCTTGGATGCCTGGGTCATCAAGACAGTTTCCACCGGGCACTCCTGGTCTTTCGCAAAGCCTCCAATACTCAGAGTCACACCTACGTTAATGCCACATTCAGAACAGAAATGGTCAAGTCTTCTGGCTTACGTAGACTCGCTGGTGGCCCAAGGGGCAGTAGTTCCGGTCACAGAAGAAGAAAGATTTCAGGGTCTATACTCCCCGCTGAGGAAATGGGAAGTGGGTGTGTGGTGTTGCGCTGTTCCTGATCCGGAGGAGAAAAAGGAAAACTAAGGCTGCTGCCCCCACTACTAACCAGAAAAAATCTGGTACCAAATTGTGAGTCAAAAAATGTGTGGAAAATGGCGCTGCCTAGTGGGAGTCTCTAGTGCTCCCCGTATTGTAAATAGAAATAAATAAAGTGCTACAGTGCAGAAAGGTGCCTATGGTTTAAATTGTATATATAGTTGTGTGATCCCACCGATAAATTGATCAATAATGTGATATTAAATCAGGTAAATTAAAAAATAGTAAGAATTGTTATATGTAATATTTCAATAATAAATCTGTGGTACTGCTTGAATAAATAAACTATAATCTAGAAATGCATAAATATATAAGTGCAACCGTGTCACAACTCAGACTTAAGTCTCAAACAAATGTGCCATAAAACATATAGTCCAGCAGCTCTAGAGGATATGGCAGGTGGTGTGAGGGAAGTGAGGAGATGGAGCGAATAATCCACATGCAATCGTGCTCCCCTCCTTCAAACTACCCCACTCACCGCTCCTCACAGTCCCCCCTGGGTTATAAAGGGGTTCCGAAGGGTCCTGTAGTGATTCCGTAGCAAGCCTTCAATGTCCACCCCGCAGGCTATCGACGTCCCCACGTGTGTTTTCGAAGGTCCTCCTGGCTGTGGTGGCGCTGATCAGAACAAAGGGAGTAAGGCTACATCATTACCTCGACGACCTACTCATCCTGGCACAGGACAAGAGTCAGCTGGTGTCTGACAGGTCCCAAGTAATCGCCATACTGCAGGAGTTCGGCTGGTTACTGAACCAGGAAAAGAGCCACCTAGAACCAACTCAGAGGCTCGTATATTTGGGGGCTCAGTTCGATACGGCCGAAGACACGATCTCCCTGCCAGTGCAAAAAGTTGCGGTAATCCGGGATCGGCTTGACCAGCCTTGTCATCAACGCATCTCAGGGCATCTCACTGTCTCATAATAATTGGCACCATGGTCTTCATGTCTCCCATGGTCAGGTGAGCCCTGTGGAGGATGCGCCCGTTTCAAACAGGGTTCCTGCAACAATGGAGACCGGACAAAGGTCACCACACTATCCGCATAACTGCGGCAATGAGGAAAGTCTGCCGTGGTGGCTACAGACCAGCAACCTCCTCAGGTGCCATTCCATATCTCCACCTGCGTGGGTAACGGTCACGACGGACGCCAGCAACACAGGATGGGGGGCCCACTGCGGGTCAGAGGTAGCCCAAGGAGGATGGGGCCCACTTCCCCGCATGCCAGTCCCCAACGTCCTGGAGCTGCGGGCAGCCCATCACGCTCTCCAAGCCTTTTGCCATCAGTTAGTAGGGAAGGCAGTCCTTCTGAGAATGGACAATGTGGCAGCAGTCTCATATGTGAGGAGGCAGGGCGGGACGCGAAGTCCTTCCCTGTTACGAGAGACGGAGCCTATCCTACCTTGGGCCCAGAGGTTTCTGACAGACATCACCGCAGCCTACATTCCGGGGAGTCAGAACACCCGGGCGGACTTTCTCTCCAGGGTACAGCGGAGCAACGGGGAATGGTCGCTACACCCGGAAGTGTTTTCCTGGATCCAATCTCTGGGAGTCGACCCAGAGGTCAATCTCTCTTTGCCTCACCTCTGAACTACAAGCTCAGCAAGTATTACACGTGGGGCCAGTGCCCCCAAGCAGTCGGAGTAGATGCTTTGACGGACTGCTGGAGGATCAGTAGGGCTTACACCTTCCCTCCAATACCCATTATTCTGTGCTTCCTGCAGAGGCTCTGGTCCGAGGTAGCCGAAGTCATAGCAGTACTACCCTTCTGGCCCAACAGGTCCTGGTTCACGCTTCTGACTCAGCTCAGCTACAGAGCCCCGGTTCCTCTCCCTCTCGGACCGCATGTCTTGTCTCAGGGGTCAACCCTGCACTCATGTCCAGTTCGACTACGTCTGATGGTCTGGTTTTTGAGAGGGAGTGGTTCGAGGCCTTGGGCTGCGCACCTCGGGTAATTTCTACGTTGATGAGTTCCAGGAGGTTCAGTACTAATCGAGTATATTGGAGGATATGGTCTAAGTTCTCTGATTTAGTATCTTCTAGGGGAAGACCCGTGAGAGATGCTGGAATAAAGGAAGTTCTAGAATTCCAACAGTCTGGACTCGACTTGCCTCTATCGATCAGCTCGTTGAGGGTTCAGGTATCAGCCCTGTCGGCATTCACAGGAGTGTCTTGGGCATCCAGCCCCCTGGTCCGCCAATTTTTCAAAGGGGCAACAAGGCTAACACCGCAAAAGAGGGCAAGATTCCCGAAATGGGATCTATCCTTAGTCCTTGACTTTTTGGCCGAACCAGCATCTAGTGGGATCAACACGGTTTCAGTGAAAGACTTATCCATGAAAGCAGCCTTCCTGGTCGCAATAACCTCGGCCAGTAGGGTCTCGGAGATTGGGGCCTTGGGCCACAAAGAACCATTCCTGACGTTCTTTCCGGACCGAGTGGTGCTAATCCTGAAGCTCGGGGCCAGGCCTAAAGTGACTTCAGTGTTTCACGAAAACCAGGAGATTACCCTGCCCACTTTCAGGTCTTCAGAGTCCACGGGAGCTCACCCCCTGGACGTAGGGGAAACACTGAAGGCCTACCTGCAAGCTACAGCTACTTTCAGACACTCAGAGAATCTGTTTGTTCTGTTTTCCAGAAGGAACAAGGGTTGAGAGGCCTCTTCCAGAATGATTGCAGCCTGGATTGTCCAGACCATTCAGAGGGCTTACAGGGCGAGGGGCTTGGCCCCTCCGGAGGCGGTGACGGTGCATTCCAATAGGGGCATTGCTACGTCTTGGGCAGCAGCGCGACACGTAGCCCCGGAAGTTATATGTAGGACGGCCTCATGGTCCTCGCTGAATACCTTTATGACGCACTACTGTGTGGAACCAGCGTCATTGCCTTCCATTAGTTTTGGCTTAAGAGTATTGTCAGCCGACAATGTGAATTAAAATTTTCCATTCAGCATTCCACCCGTGTGGTTTTTTTTTTGGCTAGTTAAGTCCCACACGTAGGCTGCCATGGAGTCTGTCAGGAAAACGGAAAATACCCTGTCAATACTTACCGTAAATGTCCATCAGGAAAGGAAAATTACGGTAAGTTATGACAGGGAATTTTCAGTTTTTGCGGGTTACATTATGGGCGTATATGCTTTTTATTTTTTATCATGATTAGCTGATTAGGGATGGGCCAAACACCCCCCGGTTCGGTTCGCACCAGAACTTGCGAACAGGCAAAAAATATGTGCAAACACGCAAACCCTATTAAAATCAATGGGACTCGAACATGAAAAATCAAAAGTGCACATTTTAAAGACTTATATGCAAGTTATTGCCATAGAAATGTATCAATGCAAAAAAAAGTTTTTAAATTGCTCATTTTTTCAGGAGTAGTGATGTTAATAATGATTAAAGGGAAAAAATAAAAATGAAATATTCCTTTAAATACCGTGACTGAGGGGTCTCCTTAGTATACCTGTAAATTGGCGCATATATGTGATGTTTAGAACACCGCAAAATGACATTTGTAAAGGAAAAATTGTCATTTAAAATCGCTCGCGGCTGTAATATATTACCGGTTCCCGGCAATATAGATAAAAACACTGAAAAAACATTGTGTGGGGGTACCCTCAGTCCATACCAGGCCCTTCGGTTCTGGAATGGAGGGCCTGGTTTGGATTTTGGGGGAACCTCCTTGTCATTTTTTTTATTTTGGCGCGGTTTTCCCCTTAAAATCCATACCATATCCGAAGTGCCTGGTTTGGATTTTGGGGGGACCCCACGCAATTTTTTTTAAAATTTTGGCGCGGTGCTCCCCTTAACCACTTTAGGACAGAGCCTCTTTCTGAGATTTGGCTTTTACAACGTAAAATCATTTGTTTTTGCTAGAAAATTACTTATAATCCCCAAACATTATATATATTTTTTCTAACACCCTAGAGACTAAAATGGCGGTCGTTGCAATACTTTATGTCACACCGTATTTGCGCAGGTGTCTTAAAAGCGCAATTTTTTGGAAAAAATTCACTTTTTTTAATTAAAAAATAAGACACCAGTAAAGTTAGCCCAATTTTTTTCTATATTGTGAAAGATAATGTTACGCCAAGTAAATTGATACCCAACATATCATGCTTCAAAATTGTGCCCGCTTGTGGAATGACGACAAACTTTGGCACTTAAAAATCTCCATCGGCAAAGATCTTGCGGTGAAACCTTTGCAAAGACCACTTTTATCTGATAGCGGACCGCCCGCCGTTTCAGAAAATATCTGGGTTATGGTAGCTATCTGTTACCATAACAACGGTATTCCATGTCAAAGAATGACGTACAAGGACAGCGGGCGGTCAGTAAGTGGTTAAAATCCATACCAGACCCGAAGGGTCTGGTTTGGATTTTGAGGGGGACCCCCACTCATTTTTTTTAAATTTTGGCACGGGGTTCCCCTTAAAATCCATACCAGACCCGAATGGGAATATTCCCTAAGTGAAAATGTCCAAATTGGGCCCAAAGTGTCAATATTTTGTGTGGCCACCATTATTTTCCAGCACTGCCTTAACCCTCTTGGGCATGGAGTCCTCTTCTACTTCTGCATGACGACATCACGGAGTTGGTGGATGTTAGAGACCTTGCGCTCCTCCACCTTCCATTTGAGGATGCTCCACAGATGCTAAATAGGGTTTAGGTCTGGAGACATGATTGGCCAGTTCATTACCTTTAGCCTCAGCTTCTTTGGCAAGGCAGTGGTTGACTTGTAGGTGTGTCTGGGTTCCTTATCATGTTGGAATACTGCCCTGCGGCCCAGTCTCCGAAGGGAGGGTCTCATGCTGTGCTTCAGTATGTCACAGTACATGTTGGCATTCATTGTTCCCTCAATGAACTGTAGCTCCCCAGTGTCGGCAGCACTCATGCAGCCCTAGACCATGACACTGCCACCACCATGCTTGACTGTAGGCAAGACACACTTGTCTTTGTACTCCTCACCTGGTTGCTGCCACACACGCTTGACATCTGAACCGAGGCCTGGTGTCTGAAAGCCCAGGAAGTGCTAACTGCCCTGGTAGAATGAGCCATGACTGGAAAAGGGGGTACCTTGTCCCGAACAGTATACACATGGGTCATGGTCTGTCTGATCAAACGGGAAACAGTAGCTGACGAGGCCGCCAATCCTTTGTGCAGACCATCCGTCAGCACAAACAACACATCAGACTTCCGAAAGGAATCTGTAGCCGCCATACACCCACAAAGCCCTGACGACATCCGATGATGTAACTAAAATTCCTTAGGATGCGATGGATGTGGACATAATGAAGGAAGAACAATATCTTCATTAGTGTGAAAAGAAGAAACCACCTTCGGTAGAAACGAAGGAGAAGGGCGCAAGACCTCCTTGTCCTTATAAAGGACTAGGTAAGACTTGCAGGACAACGCTGCCAACTCAGACACCTAGCGGATGTAATGGCCACCAAAAAAGCCACTTTCTGCGACAGCAATTGTAAGGGAATGTCCCTGATCTTCTCATATGGTGGTTTCTGCAGCACAGAAAGCACCAAATTCAAATCCCACGGTGCCATAGGCGACCGTACCTGAGGCGCACACCCTGTACAAAAGTACAAATCAACGAATGTGACGTCAAAGGCCACTGAAAGAGAATCGCCAAGGCCGAAATCTGACCCTTGAGAGTACCAATTTCTTATCCAGGCCCTGCTGCAAAAAAGCCAGGACCCTGGACACAACATAAGAGCGAGGGTTCCAACTCCCCGCCTCACACCAGGCAGTATAGGCCTTCCAGGTGTGATGATAAATCTGGCGCAAAGTACACTTATGCGCCTTCAGCATGGTAGGAATCACGGAGTCATCGACACCCCTATTCCTCAACACCTGGGACTCAATAGCCAAGCCATCAAAGCCAGCGAGGGTAAAGAAGGGTGCAAGATGGGCCCCTGGGACAACAAATCTTCGTGCAGCGGAAGACGCCAGGAAACATCTGCCACCATTCTCACCACGTCGGCGTACCAAGGACGTCGAGGCCAATCCGGAGCCACCAGGATTGTCGGAATCCCCTCCGCTTCCACCCTGCGCAGTAGCCGCGGTAGAAGCTTGATGGGAGGGAACGCGTACAGGAACCAATACTGACTCCAAGGCGCTACCAGTGCGTCCGTGGCGGCCGCCAGCGGGTCTCTCGTCCTGCACACAAAAGTTTTCACCTTGTGATTGAACCGAGACACCATGAGGTCCACATCTGGCGTGCCCCACATGTGGCAAATCTGGCGGAACACTTCTGGATGTAGGGACCATTCCCCCTGATCCAGCGTCTGGCGACTGAGAAAGAACCTGCCAATTCTCTATGCCCGGAATGTAAATGGCGGAGATCACTGGCACGTGAAGTTCTGCCCATCGCAGAATGAGAGCCGCTTCCGCTGCCGAGCTCCTCGTTCCGCCCCGATGGTTCACGTACACCACTGCCATGGCGCTGTCCGACTAAACCCGGACCGGGAGGCCGCGCAACCTTACCGTCCAGTGGGAGAGGCAGAGCCTGATCGCCCCCAACTCCAGCACATTGATCGGAAAGCGAGATTCCTGCACCGACCCTGAGCAGACAACTGCCCCATGAACCCCCCCAGCCCGATAGGCTGACGTCCGTCGTGACTATCGACCAATTCAGGGGGAGAAATGACTTCCCCAACGTCAGAGCTGGGGCCCGAAGCCACCAGGTCAACGACCCTCTGGTCTGAGGATCCAATCTGATCAGATGGTCCAGGGACAGTGGAGACTTGTCCCACCATGACAGAATCGCTCGCTGTAGGAGCCAAATGTGACTCTGGGCATAAGGTACCGCCTCGAAGGCTGACACCATAAGCCCCAACACCATGCTTGCAGTGTCAGTAACTTGGCCGGAGGTAAGGACACTCTGTGTCCAGAATCAGACCCAGGTATTCCAGGCAACAGGACGGTGATACTGTCGACTTCTGCAGATTGATCAGCCAGCCGAAGTCCTTTAATGAGGCCATGATGATAGCCACGTTCTCGTCCAGAGCTGAAGCAGACTCCGCTCTCAGTAGCAGATCGTCGAGGTATGCTACCACCACAATGTCTCTCTGCCTCAGCAGCGCCAGAACCGGGGCCACCAGCTTGGTGAACACCCAAAGAGCCGAGGCCAGACCGAAGGGGAGTGCCACGAATTGGTAATGAAGATCTCCCATCACAAAGCGCAGAAAACGCTGGTGCCGGGGACAGATGGGGACGTGTAGATACGCGTTCCTGATATCCAGGGACAAGATGAAGTCCCCTTGGTGCAGGGCGGCCACGACTGAATGGACAGATTCCATCTGGAATTTTCGCGCTTTCACAAAGTGGTTTAGCGCCTTTAGGTCCAGAACTGGCCTGACCCCCCCCCCCCTTTTTGTTGACCACGAATCGGTTTGAGTAGAAACCGTGAAACCTTTTCATCTGAGGTACTGGCACGATCACCCCCTGGTCAGAGAATGCCTGAACAGCCCTTAGGAGGGCCTCCCGACTCCCCTGAGGGAGTCTCAAGTTCGATGGGAAGAACCTGTCTGGGGGTAGAGTGCTGAACTCTATCCTGTACCCGGAGGACACCAATTCCTGCACCCACTGGTCGGAAATGTGGGCAGTCCACCTGTCTGCAAACCCCAGAAGACGTCCCCCCACCCGAAGTTCGGGTGGGGGCAACCCATCATGTAGAGGAGAACTTCACCTCTGTCTTTTCATGCTTGCGTTGCCAGGGTCGTTTAACGGCCCCTGCGGCAGGCTTGCTGGGCCTCGACCCCTTGCCTGCTGCGCCAGGGGCACGAAAAAAACCTCTTCTGACCCGAAGAGGCAGGGCCCTGCTAGCGGCGGAACTCTTGCCGCCTGGGCTCCGGAAGAAAAGTACTCTTCCCTCCAGTGAAATCCTTGATGATTTCATCCAACTGCGCTCCAAAGAGACGACCACCCTGAAAGGGAAGATCCGTAAGACCCTTCTTGGACGCGTGGTCACCCGACCACGACGTAACCAGAGCACTCGTCTGATAATGACTGCAAAAACAGACAATTTTGACAACATGGGAAGCAGGTCCAGAGATGCGTCACACAAGTACCGAATAACCTGAAACAAATGGTCTGCCTTCTGCGACACTTCCAGCGTCCTGCCACATTCCAAATCATTCTGCAGCTCCATCGTACAATCAGACAGAGATTGCGCCGCCATGGCAGACGCCAGGGCCAGCCTCATGACTGATCCTGCCAACAGGAAAAATGCCTTTGACACCGCCTCCGTCCGCCTCCTCCGTCCGATCGGCTGGATCCTTAAAGGATGGAGACCCTTCCAAAGGAATGGTTGTTGCCTTGTTCAGGCGAGCCACTGGAGGGTCCACTGCTGGGGATGCCCACTTCCTCACAAAACTATCCTCAAAAGGATAGCGTATAGCGAAGCGTTTAGGTAAGGCGAAGGAATTCTGTGGACGCTGCCATTCCTGATAGACCAGATGGTAAAAAAATTGATCATAAGGATAAGCCTTAGGTGACCTGGGTGGCCTAGCAGACCCGCAAACGTATGCGGACTCCTGCGACTCCCCTGCTTGGTCCAGTCGCAAGGACGCATGGATATCAGCAATCAGTGCAGCCACCAGCGCCTTTTCGCATGCAACAGAGGCCCCCTGGTCCTATTCACTGTCCGAGGGATCTAGCTCACCCTCTGAGAGTTCCACGGGGGTCCCCGTGACCCTTGAAGCCATTTCCGGTTCAGACTCTTCCCCTGAGGAAAACGTGGGAAGCGGATGCTTTTTAGGGGCCCCCAGAGCCCTGCTCGGCCCCACCCGGGGGAGGAATTCCCCAAAAACTGCTCTCAGCTGGTCCAGGGACTCCAGGGTCCCCAGCGCAGGTTGCGCTGCCGCTGACTCCTCCTCAAAAGGACCTGCAGAGTCATCTGCCATCGCACCACCGGAACAGACAGTCAAAATAGAAAATTACCTGACACCCCCACAATGCAGCCCCACCGCCACCCCACAGATCACCAGGGAGACCCCAGGAGGACTGCACCCACCGCTACCAGCACCCCAGGGAGAGCCCAGCTATACTTGCTGCTTGTGCCTCACAAGCGTTGCTCCCAGCAGGGGTGCTTAAGGACCACCAGTAAGAAGCCTGTGCCGTCTGTAGTCAGCCACGCTGTCCCAAGTGAAAGAGGAAGCAAAATGGCAGCAGCATGTTTTTTACCCTCCAGGGACATCCAATATGGCCGCCGAAAACGTTCACAAGAGGCCAAAGTCTGTAATACAGGCCGCGACTACGGCAAAATGGCCACCGCTAGCACTAGAGGGAAACCCTCAGCAAAATGGCCGCGGCTATGGCAAAATGGCGGCGATCTGCCGCAAAATGGAAACGCGCGGGGTGCGGTGCAGGGGGAGGGGGTGTAGGAGGGGACGAGGACACCCAGGGGGGGACACTAGCCCAGCGAACACCCTCCACCAGCTGGCCAAGTCGCTAAAATTCACCTAGCCCCCCCGCGCCCCTAGGGGGGGAGAGGGGGCCACTCACCAGTCCAACGGGCATAGCGGGTAGCCACCCGGTTGCAGACCTTCCTCCCATGCTGGAGAGGGATGCTGCATGCCGTAAGCCCCTGGACCGGAATCAGATCCGGTCACCGGGCGCAAGTGGGGGTCACCCACTGCCCCCCCCACGGAACGGGCATGATGCGTTGGGCCCCGCCAAGGCTAGGACTAGCTCGCATCGGTCGGCCGTGCTGGGGAGAGTGCAGGATTCTAGCTATCCTCTATGCCCCAGCGGGCTTATTGATAGCAGTCTTCATCAGATAGCTTGAAAAAAATAAAAAAGCGGTAGCAAAAAACATGAACCGCAGGTCCCATAAAGGAGCCAGGTCTAACTCCTTGCACTAGCCATAATAAAACTGATATGCTGAGCAGAGCAGGGGGGTTATATGGGAGAGAGAGGAAGGCCCCCTGGGAGGGGCCAGCTTGCTTTCTTTCTATTTGCCTAGTTAACTCCTAGTAGGATGTGCATATAACTCCCACTTGTCAATGAAGGGCTGCATCTGTCAGTGAATGTAAGAGAAATCCCTTTTAAGATTATGTCAACATGAGCCAGTCTTGGCAGCGTAACACAGACTCTATTTCTGTGCTTATTTATAACCTGACCTATGCAGATAGAGAAACATGATTCCCTCTTACATAGATCTGATGGCCATATCGCTTTATCTGGCTGGCCCTATGGGCCTCCAATCCAGATGGATCACCTAAGGTAATCCTGGAGCTTTTACATACGGGGCAAAGTAACAGGTTCACTGCAGTGAAGGCACCATAAGGTACACTATATTACCAAAAGTATTGGGACACCTGCCTTTACAAGCACATGAACTTTAATGGCATCCCAGTCTTTGTCCATAGGGTTCAATACCCCAAACTCGCTCATCCATGTCTTTATGGACCTTGCTTTGTGCACTGGTCCAAATCATTTGGTGGAGGGGGGATTATCGTGTGGGGTTGTTTTTCAGGGGTTGGGCTTGGCCCCTTAATTATAGTGAAGGGAACTCTTAAGGTGTCAGCATACCAAGATATTTTGGACAATGTCATGCTTCCAACTTTGTGGGAACAGTTTTGGAAAGGCCCCTTACTGTTCCAACATGACTGCACACCATTGCACAAAGTAAGGTCAATAAAGATGTGGATGAGTGTGTTTGGGGTGGAGGAACTTGACTGGGCTGACCTCAACTTGATAGAATACTTTTGGGATGAGGGGCAAGATGGCGCCTGAACAGCCCGAGCTGGATGACTCATCCCAGGTGTCAGCCGCAGAATCTGCCGCACAAACGGGCAGCCAGCATCAATTCCCCACAGACCTGGTTTGCCCCGGCACCGCAGAAGCCGATGCTATGCTGGCCAGATTCCGGACAAAATGACTATGGCCTCTGCAAGCTCTCCTCAGACCTTGTGCGTGGCCTTAAAGAGATAGGCCACCACACTAACCAGCTGGAGCACCGCATGGACTTGACCACCACGGTCCTTGAGGGCCATGAGGAGGAAGTGGAAAAGATGGCAGCAGAACTTGAGATACTGAGGGACAAACTGGAGGATGCAGAAAACAGGGCCCGCAGGGACAACCTGTGGATCCGGGGCCTGCCAGAGGTCATTACCGACCTGCAAGGCACAGCAACAGCGTTCTTTCAGTAATTGGCTCCTGGGATCCCGCCAGACAGGTTGGAATTTGACCGCATACACCGAACCCTAGCACCCAAACCCTCTGAGGGCCCCTCCAGGGACGTGGTCATCAAATTCCATTATTATCGCACCAAGGAGCACCTCCTGCAGGCTGCAAGAAAACGCCAGGATCTCTCCTTCCAAGGCAACCCGCTTCAGCTGTTCGCGGTCCTCTCACCAGCAACCATTGCAAGATGCCGGGACCTAAAACCTTATCTTCAGATTCTGCAATCCCAGGAGATTAAATATATGTGGAGCTTCCCCTTTAAACTTTCCTTCACATGCCAAGGGCGACAATTCCAGGCATCCTCCCCTGCAGATCTCTGACGCCTCTTCCAAGAGCTTCACTTACCTCATTCACAGGATGAACCCCCGTCCACCTTGTCATGGAAGAAGTCTTCTCAGAATGTGCGACAATCATCTCAAGCTTCGCAGAAGTTACTGTCGAGCTCCCAGGCTCTGAAGGACCTTCAGGCCCAGCGCTTTGAGAGGATACCAACAGGCTGAGTAGACATCTTTTTTCATTTTACTTGATAATAACTTCCTCCTTCCAGTTTATTGGAGGTGCCAGGGGGTTCCTGATTTTTACACCGTTGACCAACAACTCTTTGTATTGGCTTTCCATTGCCCATCTTTGTTTGGTTCCGTGTGTTGTTCCCCAGATGGCCTTTTTCAAAGACTTCCCTAATGGGGACGTTGGCTATCTTCTCGGATTTTGCAATTGACTTATTAAGGCCCTGGTGACTTTTTCCCGTTTTTTTTTTCTCCCGTATTTTTTACCCCTGTACGGGGCAATGAGGACTGTGGCTCTGCTATGTGCTACACCACTTGAGAGACGGTGGCCTGTGGGGCTGACGATCCCCTTCCATATAGCCACGGGCATTGCTCACCAGCATTGATGGTTAATTGACCTTTGACAGCCCTACCAGGGTAGCTCTGATTTCGATTTTTTGCTCCTCGGGGAGCATGTCATATTTTGAACTGGTCTTAGACATAGATGTTATTACAGGTTTATGGTTAATCTCCCCTCTTTTTTCCTACAGCTTATTTACTGGTGATTGATCTTATGTACTAGTATGTGCTAATTATCGGTTTATTACTTACAAATCGTTTAGTTGGTGGGTGGTTCTGGCGGACCAGTGCTCCCCCTATGCATCGGCACTTGGGGAGGATACCTGTCCTCGCCAACTTCCGATTCACGAGTGGGTTGTGAGGCCCACACCAGGTTGCATTAATGCGTTATATAATGTTATGGATGCAAATTCTCCTTTGCTACTCTTCCCTTTCTTGCATCCTTCTCTCTACATCTCTTTTTTTTTTTGTTCCCAACTCTACTTTTCTACTCCTCCTATTTTTCTTTCTCTCTGGTCCGTGGGTTGCATGGCTCAAAAGTTGCGTTGTAATGTTCTGAAGTCGCCATGACACTCAATTGGCTTTCCCTGAATGTTTAGGGTTTGAATTCCCCCCAGAAAAGAGTGAAGGTGTTTAAGTATCTTAGGACGCAGAAGGTGGATATAGCTTGCCTCTAGGAAATTCATTTTTCCTCTTCTTCTTGCCCAAAATTTTTTGACACCATGTACCCTCATGTTTTTATGGCTAATGGCCCGACAAAGCAGAGGGGCGTCCTGATAGCATTGCGTAAGTCAGTTCCTTTTGTTTGCAGCAGACAGATAGCAGACCCTGAGGGCAGGTACCTCCTCTTAATAGGCAGGATCCAGGACACGGAAGGCCCTATTTTAATTATGCACCGAATGTGAACCCGGCGCCTTTCCTGACGCATCTTTGTTCCCTCTTGGGGCCCACCAGAGGGGCACCCTCCTGATGGCAGGGGATTCCAATGTGGCACTGAACCCCGCGCTGGATAGGTACCCCTTAGAACAACGTACACTGTCCCCTGATGCAAAAGCATTGCACAGTAATGGTTTGATAGATGTTTGGAGAGAGCTGCACCCCTTGGCAAGGATTATACTTATTATTCTCATCCCCATAACTCTCAATCCAGTATAGACCATATGTTTGTCCTTCGTAAACATCTCCCTTTAATAGTATCTGCTTCCATCCTGTCCACCCCCTGGTCGGATCACGACCCTGTCATGGTGACCCGTCAGTCCCTCCTCTCCAAGCCTTATTACTCACCATGGATCATGAATGATTCCCTTTTATCCCTCAAAGAGACCTTATCTGAAATTCATAAAGCTACATAGGATTATTTCAGTCTTAATGTGGGTACGGTTTCTTCCCCCGTTACAGTCTGGGAAGCATACAAGGCAGTCCTTTGGGGCCGGATTATTCAAATACTCAGGGAAAGGTTAGCGGCTAGGCGAACTTTAGAAACCCGATTGGCCTCGGCAGAGGCAATTTTTATGCAGTCCCCCACCTCACTCAACCGTAAGACCCTAGACCAAGCTAGAGTTGAGCTTGATCTGTGTCATACTGACGAAGCAGAATGCATATTGTGATGGGCCCGAGAGCGGTGGTACGCTAAAGCAAACAAACCAACAGACTCCGCACCTTTATCCCAAGATTTACTCTGATTACCTTATGCACCCGCCATAATTGTCTTACTGGCAACCCGGTAAAGGTCCTGGACGAATTTCGCTCTCGTCTTACCAAACTTTACGCTGCCCCCCACCAGAGCCCCAGTAGAGGTCTTCATGATTTTTTTGAAGGGACTGGCACTGCCGACCCTCTCCCAATCCCAGATGACACTAATGGATAAAGACATATCCACCCCTGAGGTCCACCGAGCTATAAAAGATTTGAAGGTGTCCAAGCGGCGACGGATTCACGGCGTTATATTATAGGAAAGTAGCAGATCTGGTCGCCCCCCACCTCACCGCTATGTACAATTCGGTAAAAAATGGTCACTGCCTCACTCCCGTTCTATTAACAGCTAATATAGTTATGATACCCAAACCAGGTCGGGACCTTTCCTCCTGGGCCAATTACAGACCCTTCTCGCTCATTAACTTTGGCGCGAAGATCCTGACGAAAATATTAGCTAATCGTCTTAACTCTTTTTTGCCCCGTTTGGTTAAAAAAGATCAGCTGGGCTTTGTTCCACGACGCCAAGCAGGCGATGCAATCCAATGATTACTCCAAATCCAACACACAGCTCACAATAGATCCCTGGCCACTATGTTCCTCTCGTTAGATGTGAACAAAGCTTTCGACACTGTGTCTTGGTCGTATCTCTTGGCTACACTCCGCCGCTTTGGCTTTGGTGACTCCTTCATAAGTTGGGTTTTGGCCCTATATGACTCCCCCCAGGCCCGGGTCAGGTATTGTGCGTTTGAGTCCGAGATCTTCTCCATACAGAGCGGCACTCGGCAGGGCTGCCCGCTTTGTCCACTCTTGTTCGCTCTGGCAATGGAGCCACTGGCCGAGGCAATCAGCGCTCACCCGGATGTGACGGAGGTGGAGGTGGTGGGCAGCCCTCACACGGTCACCATGTTTGCGGATGACATTCTATTGTCTTTGACAAACCCTAGAATATCTTTGCCGAACTTGTTCTCACTGTTAGAAACCTTCGCGACCTTCTCCGGTCTTGCTGTGAATCCTTCTAAATCAAAAGCTATGTCAATCAACCTCGCTCCCGCAGAATTAACGGCGCTACAGGACGCTTTTCCATTCCAATGGTTGTCTGCCTTGCCTTATCTAGGAATTAAACTTACCCCTACGTACGAGGGCCTATACCAAGCCAACTATCCCCCTCTATTCTGACAATTAACAGAACTGCTGTCTTCTTGGGCTCATCTCCCTATTTCTTGGTTCGGTAGAATAGTGGCCCTCCATATGTCACTACCTCCCAAAGCTACTTTATCCTTTCCGAGTCCTCCCAATTCCCGCCCCCCCTTATATACTGCGTATCCATCAATGGAAAATTATGAAGCTCCTATGGGCCTCTAGTAGACCAAGGATTAATAAGCACATTCTGTATGCACGCAGGATAAATGGGGGTCTTTCAGTCCCTAATCTACAAGCCTACTATACTGCTGCACAGATCGCCCCGCTGTCCCGCCTCCACAAAAAATACCAGATGCCGCTGTTGGCTACCATGGATCTGGTAGACTGTCATCCTATCCCACAAGGCTCCCTCCCTTGGCTCCCCCATACGTATCATCCAATGGCATTGGGACCTTGTCTACTTCACTCACTGCGGATATGGGACTTGGTTAAGTACTCGGCGGGCCTTATCTCACCACATCTGCCTTTGCTCCGATTATTACACTGGCCCTTGTTTCCCCCCCGGGTGTGACAACCCGCGCCAGTTCTCCTGGTGCACTGAGAACGGCTTTGTGGACGTACATTCTATGTTTACCCCAACTAGGATAATCCCATATGCAGCCCTGCGCTCCTCACACAATATCCTGCCCCGGGAATATTATAGCTATTTGCAACTCCAGCATTTTCTTCAGCAACTCATAAAATCCAGACCCACGCCATACACCCTGACCCCATTTGAGAGCTTGTGTAGATCCCGACCCCAAGCCTCAGGTCTGATCTCATTGATATATTCGGCAATAATTACCTCTAGAAAACCCCCCCTTAGATCTTACTACTTACAATGGGAGACAGAACTGGGGGTGCAGCTCAATCCGGAGGAATGGCAATCCATGACCGCAGCTATCTCCAAATCCTCACAAAATGTTTTAATTTTGGAGAACGCCTATAAAGTTCTTTATAGATGGTATTATACCCCAGCTCAGCTGGCGCGTTTTGTCCCATCATACTCTCCTCTTTGCTTTCAGGGATGCACACAGGAAGGAACTATGGCACATGTCTGGTGGCTCTGTCCAAAGGTCCGCAGGCTCTGGATCAGGGTATATGTCCTTCTCCGTAGTCTGTTTCACACCAATCTTCCGAAAGATCCTTATGAAGCCCTCATGTGTGGACCCGTTACCATACTGCTGCGTCCGGAGCGGCAGCTGGTGTCGCATCTGTTTGCTGCAACTAGACTGACCATCGCAAGAGCTTGGAAGACACCAGTTTTGAAGCGGTTAAAAACCGCATGAACGGTATAATGGTGAACGAAAAGTTGTCGGCAATAGTCGGGGACACCCACAAAAAATGTCTCTGGGTTTGGATGCCCTGGATTGACTATGCCCATACCTCGAGATTCGATACAACATTGCTCTCACTCTGACACTTATATCGGCCGTGCAGCCCTGCGGACCAGTTTCTCTTATCTCTTCTTCTTTTTCCCTCTCTTCTTCTTCTCTGTCTCTTTGTTGCTTTTCTACTCTTGACCTCTTCTTCCATTTTGCCAGGACTCTGGGTTACTGTTTAGAGGCGACACAGGAGTCCCTGTTTTTGTGTATTTCTCTTATTTGTTTTTTTTTTTTTTTAAATTTCTCCTTTCTTACCACGATGTCTTGCTTTATAACCTGGAACAGGCAATTATGCTCTTTTGTTGACTGCTTTGTTGCACACAGATTGCCTAATGTGTACTTTTGACTGCATGTCTCACCACTGCTGTTATTGTAACCAGTCCTGACGAACTGATTCTTAATAAACCTTTTGTACAAGAACACTTTTGGGATGAATTAGAGCGGAGACTGCGAGCCAGGCCTTCTTGTCCAACATCAGTGCCTGACCTCACAAATGCACTTCTGGAAGAATGGTCAAACATTCCCATAGACAGCCCTAAACCTTGTGGACAGCCTTCCCAAATATTCATCATGATGAATATTTGTGAATAAGAATGCTACATCTGCCTTCACCAAAAAGGTAGTTTTCTACCTTCACAGTACAGTCAAATATTATTAAAGAAAAATTTGTCCAAAAAGGATATTCGGAGTCTAAAATAGATACTGAAATCCAGACATTACTGGAGACATCAAGGGACCAATTTCTAACTAATGATATTCAAAAAAGAAATGATGACAGTAAACAATGGAGTTTCATTGCTGATTTTAATTGCCAATTTAGGGAAGTGGAAAGCATGTTTTCGAAATATTGGCATATACTGCTAATGGACAAAGTACTTGGTCCAGTTCTGCCTAGTAAACCATCTTTTATTTATAGGAAAGAACCCAATTTTGGAGACAGGGTGGTACAGAAAATTATCGATCCCCCTGTTAAGTCCAGACTTTGGCCTGAAAGGAAAGGTTTTATAGCTTGTTGAAAGTGTAAGGTCTGTCATCACACTGGCAATATCACTAGAAGACGTTCTACTTTTGTGTCACCAAACACTATGGTTGAGTAAGAGATCAGAGATCTCATTACATGTGATACTACACATGTCATGTATGCACTTACCTGCTCCTGCGGCCTAAGGTACATTGGGCGCACAAAAAGAAGCCTTAAAGTAAGAGTCGGAAGACATGTTACAAATATCATAAAAGGGTTTAAACACCATAGTGTATCGGATCATTTTAGGAGGTACCATGCTAGGGACCCATCATTATTACAATTTTGGGGCATTGAGAAAGTCCTACCCACGTGGAGGGGTTCTAATGGGGTCAGGGAACTTTCCAACACAGAGACCCGATGGATATATCTCCTCCAGACACTGAGTCCTGGGGGAATGAACATCAAGTTGTACCTCAACTGCTATATTAGTAATTATTGCAATTATAAGCATTTTAGCAATTTTTAACAGTTTTTATTTATTCAAATATTAATTATTGATATTAATATTAGTTTTAATTTTATGGGATCATTTTATATTTAGTTATTCCTTTTACTTTTGGTTGTGATTGATTGATTATGTGATCAATTAATTATAAATGTTTATATTATTTCTTAGATTTTTTAATAAAGGATCGTATATTTAATACTATTATCACTAATATTTACATGCTTGAGTTTGCATTTAGTGGTACTGAATTGTATTGTTATAACTCAATGTTTATGCTGTCTGTAAGATTATAATACTGTATCTATATATGTTAAGTCATGGTGATTTACGTTTGAGTTCGTACATTTATAATCACTATTATCATAATTTATATGCTAGGAAATAATTTTTTAGATTCTTTATTATATTTGTAAATATTAATTAACTAGTGTATTAGTTAGTTAGTGTTGGTTTTCATTTTCCTTATTGATTTATATTTTACTAGGGTATTTTAATTTTGATTATAATTATAGTTATTAATTATAAACTTATTTATTTTTGACAATTTTTAACGATTTTACGAATATTAACGTTATTAATGATTATATCGTCAACTCCATGTTGAACTACAAGTAAGGGGGTCCTGAGTCAC
>BLSH010207308.1:8009-32754 GCA_018402905.1 Glandirana rugosa
TCTTCTCACACCTGTACGCACTCAGCCCCCCTCACATCTGTATATATGTCAGCCCCCCTCCACACACACACACCCAAACACACATCTGTAAACACACACCCATCCACATCATGTTGATCATAGTCAGGAGTAGGGAAACAAGCTGAAAAACACTCAAGAGTGAAAATGACAAATTAATAGAGAGTAAATACAACCTAACAAGGGAATTTGACAAAAATAAAAAAACAAAATATTCACAGTAGTGACTAAGGCCTCATTCACAAGGGCAGCCAGGGGGTGATAAAAACAGGCAATTAAGCCAAGCTTTTACCTCCCCTGACCGCCCACCTAAAAAAAAACCCAGTGGAATGCTTTACAGATGGATGAAAAGAGCTGCCGCAAGTGTAAACGAGTCCTAACACGCTCAAAAATACGTACCTTATAATGTGACACTCTACGCCAACATCTGTATTGTATAGATGCACCAAAAATTAGAGAAAAGTCAGACTATATAGGCCAAAACATGGAGTCTTAGGGGCTCTTTCACACTAGCGGAGCCCATTTTAATGGGCTCCGGTGCTCAGCGGGGATCTGAGTGCAGAGACTGCCCTGTCACAGCTCCGCTCTCCTCTATGGAGGATCAGATGGACACGGACCGTCTGTCCGTGTTCATCCGATCCGATCCACCAGATGGATAGAAAATAGGGTTTCCATCCGTCTGTTTTTGGCGGATCAGAGTGGATCGGGTGTCAGCGGACATGTTACCGCTGACATCCGTTGCTCCATAGAGAGCAATGGAGCGTCCGTTCGGGTCCACCTGAAAAACTGACAGGCGTACTCGAACGATCCGCCCGTGTGAAAGGGGCCTTATATAAAATAAAAAAAGTCATTATACATAGTTTTTAAAAACAAAGAGATTCCATAAAAAACATTATTATGGTGCTTATCGAATCAACTGTACATATAGCACAATTGTTAAAATCTTGCTTGATAATTCCAATGATACAAAAAGTCTTCATGTGTCAATGTGCTTCACCAAGATATAGCTTCATCAGGATGCATGTACACAGTATAGTAATCCTCCAAAGAAAAATAATAATGCTTAGAATATATACATACATGTAAGACATCTGCAGAATGGAAACGTTTGTTTCATTATGGATATATGCGTTATGTTACTGATTTTTTTTCGGAATTAGTTTATTGTTTTTTTTTCCGGAATTTGTTTAATTTTCTTTTCGTTTTCGTTAAATTTAGCTTATACATTTTCTAAAGAAATTCCAAATTTGCAGAAAGATTCAAATTCGGATCAGACGAAAAATGGTCGACCAATTCGAATTCTGTGTGAAGAATAGCTGGTTGTCAAGCAGCAGGCTGGGAAGCCGGCTGCCACATCCTTAACAACCATGACTCATCATCTATCAGTGGGCTTCCCCATTGACACCTGAAATGCAAACAAAACAATGAAAATTCTGAAAAAAACAGCGTGGGGTCCCCCCCCCCCAATCCATACCAGGCATTTTGGGTCTGGTAGGGCTTCTAAGGGGAATCCCAAAGTACCTTGTCCCCTTATTGATGGGGACAACGGTCTCTTCCCCACAACCCTGGGCTGTGGTTGTGGGGGTCTGCGGGTGGGGGCTTACCAGAATCTGGAAGCCCCCTTTAACATGGGGCCCCCAGATCCCGGCCCCCCATGTGAATGAGGATGGGGTACATAGTACCCCTACCCATTCATCAAAAATGTGTAAAAAGTGAATAAAGACAGTACACAAGTTTTTGGCAATTCCTTTATTAACCACTTCCAGCCCAGGCCTAATCTGGCACTCCTGTCCTCACGTAAACATCATAATTTTTTTGCTACAAAACTGCTCAGAACCCCCAAACATTATATATTTGTTTAGCAGAGACCCTAGGGAACAGAATTTTGGAAAACAAAATTCATGTATTAAAAAAAAAGACACTAAATTAGCCCAATTTTTTGTAAAATGTGAAAGTTGATGTTCTGCCAAGAAAATTAATACCTGACATGTCACACTTCAACCACTTCAGCCCCTTCTGAATCGCACTTTTTGCGATTCAGAACTGCGTTGTTTTAACTGACAATTGCGCGGTCGTGCGAAGTTGTACCCAAACGAAATTGGCATCCTTTTTCCCACAAATAGAGCTTTCTTTTGGTGTTGATCACCTATGCGTCACTTCTGATCACCGCTATAAACAAAAAAAAAAGAGCGACAATTTTGAAAAAAAAACAACAATATTTTTTACTTTTTGCTAAAATACATATCCAAAAAAATATATAAAAAAACTAATTTATTCATCAGTTTTGGCTAATATATATTCTTCCTCATATTTCGACGATCAGCGTTTATTGATTGGTTTGCGCAAAAGTTGCCGCATTTACAAACCATGAGAATTCATGACGTTTTTACTATTTTTTTTTTTTTACTAGTAATGGCGGCGATCTGCGATTTTTATCGGGACTGTGATATTGCAGCGGACATGTCGGACATTTATAACACTTTTTTGGGACAAATGACATTTATACAATGATCAGAAATGTAAATATCCACTGATTACTGTATAAATGTCATTGGCAGTGAATGGGTTAACCTGTTTCCTAGGCGTGTTCTAAATGTGTGGGGGCTAGGCTGCCAGGGGCATAACAGATCGAACTGATCCCAGTGACATGGATCAGTAGATCTCTTACATGCTGCCTGACAGAGCGGGGAACCGCCATGTTTACATCGGCGGTTCCCCGTTTTTCTTTTTTGCCAGGCAATCGTAGGTCACCAGTGGACATCGAGTCTGCCCAACCCGCGCACATACTGCTGGAGGGTGCGGTGGGCACAAGAGCGTGCTGCCAGCAGCACGCTGCCGCGCACGCGCGAGCCGCCGTGGAATGGCGCCAAACTTTGGTACTTGAATATCTCCATAGGCAATGTTTTAAACATTTTTACAGGTTACCTGTTTAGAGTTACAGAGGAGGTCTTGGGCTAGAATTATTGCTCTTACTATAACATTTGTGGCGATACCTCACGTGTGTAGTTTTTATATTATTTACATATGTGGGTGCAATGTACGTATGTGTTTGCTTCTGCGTGGGGACGGGGTGCTTTAAAATTTGTTTTGATTTTTTATTGTTTATTTTAATTTTTTATTTTTACACTTCCCCTGTAAATTTGTTTTCTTGATCACTTTTATTCGTATTACAAGGAATGTAAACATCCCTTGTTGCCACAAAGCACCCCCCGCCCCCATGTTGAGGGCATGTGGCCTGGTATGGTTCAGGATAAGCGACCGCCTCCCCACCCCTTCCATGGCTTGCTAGGCTGCATGTTTAGATAAGGGTCTTGTATGGACTGGGGGGAGGGACCCCGCGTCATTTTTTTCTTTATTTTTGTGATTTGACTGTTTTTTTTTTTTCTTTAGAAATGTCATTTTTGCTGCAACATATTCTATACATGCTACAGATGCACCACTTTACAGGCAGACTAAGGGGACCCCCAGGCACAATATTTAAAGGAGTCTTTCATTTTTATTGTTTCACTTTGAGTGGGGTTCCCACTTTAAGTCTAGCATTGCATGAATCAAATAAAATCTTGTGGTTTTAATATTAACAATAGATTCAATAAAATGATATAATTTGAACACATTGGTTTGGTAGACTATAGAAGCCTTCTGCAATTTGTTCCAGAATTCATTGTATTTATGAAAGGTAAACCAAAAACTAGAGAAACGTTGGATTATATAGGCCAAAACATGGAGTCTTATATAAAATCATAAATTTAATTATACATGGTTTTTAAAAAGAAAGAGATTCCATAAAAACAATTATCATGTACTTATCGGATCAACTGTACATGTAGAGCAATTGTTAAAATCTAGCTTGATAATTCCAATAATACAAAAAATCTTCATGTGTCAATGCGTTTCATCAAGATATAGCTTAATCAGGATGCATGAACACAATATAATAATCCTCTAGAGAAAAATACTGCCTAGAATAGATCCATACATATGATAATATAATGCATTACTTTATTTGCTGTGTAGAACATACCTTAGCAACCAAGTACCAAATGTGCATAATACCCGGACAGGCACCGGGGTAACAGGGGAGGCCCAATAAGGCACCGCAGCAATGGCAATTCTATATCAAAGAAATTGTAATTGCCTATAAGGTTTAGCATTGCATAAATCAAACAAAAATCCAGAAAACCACAAAGTGCGGGGAAAGTAGTTACTTTGGTATACTATGTATATTCAAATTTGGAATGACAGAATAGAATATAAGATCTGGCCCTATAAGAAAGGGAAAGGTGGGGCAAAATAAACTTCACTATAATTAAAGAGAACCATGGCTATATCAGCTTAATCACTTGTTCAACATAAAATATTACCTAATAAGATAAGCTCATAAGTGAGAAGATCAAAATAGGAAGTTACTATGTTTACATATCCATATAAGGGAACCCCTAAAACACACAGATACAACATCACTGGTAAGTCTATATATATGTATCTCCCATGCAGCTTCAAAGACAATTTATGTTTAAAGGGTTCCACTTATTCTAGTATATGTTTTCCCTCAACCAAGGCCAGCCGTGTCTTCCTTTCTCATCACATAGATAGACCACAGGGGGTATAGCTGTATTAATAAAAGCAAATATCTAGCTGTAACTCACTTCAGAGGCAAGCCAACCATCTCAGATAACAAACTACCAAGAAACCATCCGGTTTCTGCAAACGTTCAGGTGAACAATTGCCACAGCATCCACATTTGGGTCATCCCCCTATATACCCCCGCCGCCCCACCTGCCTAGCGCCAAGGGAGGCGCCAGGAGGCATGGCCGGCGTTCCAAGCGTGCCCAAACTAGCGCATCATTCCATGTCGCCAGAGATGCAGCCCGCCCAACAAAGTGAGAGGCGTGGTCGGTGTCTAGGGCATGTGCGTTGCAGTGCCAACCCACTCTAAGGCGAATACGTACCAACGGCGAACAGTGGGCATGCATCACCTCCATCTATCTTCCCAGGAGGGAGGAGGAGGGGCCATGTGCATCAGGGATCGGACAGAGCCGCCCGCAGCAGCATGAACCTACCCCTGTCTGTCTATGCCAAGGCGCCAGCCAAATGCCTGCCATAGGAGATAAATAGCACAAGGCCAATAACGGTGCCAGCCACATCCCACACAGCAAGACCATACAATGACCTAAAAAATACAAAGCAAATACCAAATCATTTACCATATCAAAATTAAAATAAACAACACAAATAATGCACAAATAGAACACCAGATTGCATGTATATGCATATGTAACTAAGTCTATTATATCTAGATGCAGTGGCGGCCCGTCCATACCGGGCGCAGGTGCACCGTCCCCTCTAATCCATGTGCCCGGCTCCTAATTTACATGCAGGGCGCCAGATGCATGGGTTCCAAAGGGTTTTTTTTTTTTTTTAGAAGCAAATGATTAGATCCTGAGGCTCTAATTGGCCTGAAAAAAGGGTGGGGTGTGGGGCCCACCCAGTTGTGTGACAATAGCAAATTAATATTTGCAATTGTCTTCCTGATTCTCCTCTCGGGCAACCAGGAAGCGGGTCCTGAGACCCTGGTGACCTGACTGATTGGCGGGGTGTCTGTGAGTGCATTTTTTTGTTTGCTGCCCCCCCAAAAAAATATACCACCAGCTACCACTGTGTAGATTAACATTATTTGTCATCCCAGTATGTCAGTGTCTGCTGGCCATATCTACATATGTATACATTATTGAAATTATTAAATGTCGGTGGGTACAAAGTGTTGACTCGTAGAGGAGAATAAGAATGATTTGTAGCTTAACATGTCGTTGAGCCCTGGGTGGCTAGTAGCTTTTCAGGTTATAGATCCATCTGGCCTCCCTACATAGAACTTTTTATCAAAGCCCCCCACCAGACACATGGGTCCTCCAGGACTTTTTCCAGGACAGTGAATTTTATTAAAGATTCATTATACTTGTGACCAACATGGCCCCCGATTGGTATATTAAATTGGCCATCCCTAATATGGGAAATGTGGTTGCAGATTATTTTCCAGAATAGTCTTGCCCAAGTAGAAGGCACCACATGAGCAAAACAAAATATATACCACACCACCTCTAGTACCCAAGGGAAAAATGAACATTGTCCACATTTGAAGGCGCCGGGGTTACCATAATCGATCCTGAAGGGACATACATCACCAGTAAGTTATCTCAGGGTAATTCCCAATATGTTTCCTCAGAATTGAGTCGCATGTAAGCAAACCCCAGTGTTTTTAGAAAATATTTCAGATTCTGATTATGTTGATTAGAGTATGTGGTAATTAACCTGCCTGTATCCTGTCCTGGTTTTATTTTCTTATTGAATAGCATTTCATGACTAGTTTTTACTTTAGCCTTATTGAAAGCTTTGTGAAGAGTAGTTTTGGTGTAACCCCTTGCTAATAAATGAGTGTGAAATTTATTGGCCTCTGCTTTGAACATGTCCTCAGTTGAACAATTTCTTCCTAATCTCAAATATTGGGAATAGGGAATACTATTCATTAATGGTCGTGGGTGAACACTCTCAGCATGCAATATTGTATTCCCTGACGTTGGTTTATGGTACAAGGTGGTATCGATAGTGCCTTGTTTTTGTAAGATTATGGTAGTATTGAGAAAGTCAATCCTTGCATCGTCATAAGAACACATAGTAAACTTCAAATTGTATGGATTTTGTCCCAGTTCATCAAGAAATGTTTGTAATTCCTCACTCAATCCAGACCCCAATACAAGCACATCATTGATGTACATAAACAATCCCAAAATGTAAGTCAGGTACATTGATAGATTCTCGTTCACAAAACATTCACGCTCACACCCCCCCAGGTACAAGTTGGCATACGAAGGAGCGCAACAAGTGCCCATAGCCACTCCTTGCACCTGGAGCCATCGAACGAGAATACATTGTATATGAGGACATGTGACAGAAGTTCCAAAATACAATAGTTATACAATTCAGAGGCCGAGTCCCTTTCCTGCAAGAACTTGGCTACTGTAACAATACCCAGTTCATGCGGGATCAAAGAATAGAGTGCTTCGATATCTATTGCCACTAATAGACAATTATTAGGGACTGTGATGCCATCTAATGCTTGTAGTAATTCTGGGGTGTCTTGTATATAAGACAGTAGGCTGGTGACATGGGGTGTAAATGTTGACCTATCAATCTGCTGGCCATTTCTGTATATGCGCCTAAACCTGATATTATCAGTCTACTGGGGGGGGGGGTTGTGATATTTTTTATGTGTTTTGGGGAAAGCGTAGAAGGTCGGGTGCATGGCTGTGGTATTTTGATGTACTCATATGTGTCTTTATTGATGGTACCTTTTCAGTATGCCTTAGTAATCATAGTTAGAAAGTTCTTCTGAAAGCTCAACATCTTTTCTTGTGTTATAGGTTTATACCATTGTCAATTTTTTAAGATATCCCAACACATATATCTATATTGTAAGGTATCCATCAGTACTATGTTCCCTTTGTCAGATGGCTTGATTACTATTTTTTAATTATTGCTTAGATTAGTGAGAGCTTGTTTTTGTTGAGGATTAAGGTTGTCATGACTCACTGATTGCTTGTGCATGTTTAGTTTTTCTATATCAGAACTTACTTGGGTCAAGAAGGCCCAGATATTAGGGTTGTATTGAAGGTGGAGTAAATTTGTTTGACTTCTTTTTAATGAAAGATGTATTGGTCATGGGGGTCTCATCTGTAGTGGAACCCTCATTTTCTTGTAATAGCTGCATGAGGTCCAATGCCCAAAAACTCGGACAGAGAAGTCCTTCCATAGATCCAAAACAACTTTATCAACTTTGTTTTTCCGTCGTTCCTTATCAAAAATGTACTTATATGTAAGTCTGCGTGCAAACAAATTTAAATCCTTAATTACGTTAAAGTGGGTGGAATTAGCGTTAGGAAAAAAGCTAAGTCCCAGTCATAGCACCTACATCTCAATTGTTCTGGGTCTCCTGTGTATGAGTCGACTGGAAGATGCTTTTATTTCCCCCCCTTTTTAATTTTTAATTTACTCCCCTCATATATGCTCAATTTTTAATTTCTAAACAACATCTTGACTCTTCCTTTTTTCCTCCCCCTTCTCCCCATTTGCCAATTTTCATTCCCAGTGCTATATAGGGCTCTCTGCTGGCTGGACTGGTTAGCCTGAAGAAGGAGGCGGAGCCTCTGAAACGTTTCTGCTACCAGCCCCATCCAGCTTTCTGTTCCTCTCCTCTTGCCGTATCTTGGTCATGTGAATTCCCCCTGCTGGTGACGCAGCTGCGACCCGGAAGTCCCGACCGGTCCGTCTCTCACAGTGCGGCTTCCTTGTGCGATTTACACCTGCCGCAGGTTTACGGTTCCTACACACAGTTCCTTCAGTGATCCTATAGGCTTTCCATGGCCTCCTTTCTTCCATCTGGTCCCCACCACCCTGGATACTCCTCCGTGTCACACTGCATTCCTCATAGCAGTCTTCCAGACCGGCTCCTGCACCGCCGTGAAAGGGTTGTCCTGACATGCTGCTGGCAAGATTTAAATATTTAAGTTGATGCAATAAATTCTTGGTGTTTTTATTCAACTCTGACCTGGCGCCCTTTCTTTTCTTCCATTGCTGCTGAGGATCACCCTGCCTCTTTAGGAGCTACCGGACAGTGGTTGTCATTACACCTAGCAACTATCACTACGCCACCTGGTGGAAAGAAGTTGAACTGTTTGCATATATATGCTTTTACTTTTTTTTTTTATTATTGGATTCCATGCACATTTATATCCCTTACTGGGAGTGAGGGTATAGGTCATATTGCACAGTTTTTATTTGTTGTATTGTGGCATTTTATTCATGAATTTTTGTCCAGCAGTGTGATTTATCATTTTACACCATTTTTATGTTATTTTATTTTTAAGTCGTTTTGGATTTTGCATGGGTAGCGTTATGATTTATTAGCATCACACAAGCACTTCAGTACTTTCACGCTGACTGCGCAGTACCCCACTAACCCACTATTTGTTTATCAATTGTGTAACATAATAGGTAATGCAGCAGTCGGATCATTTATATTCACCATTAACATATATCATTTAAGGGATTGATTCACAATTAGAGGGACATCACTTCAGTATTTTAGCTCGCTGATTATTTTGTTGTGAGTAGCGCAGAAGATCTTACATATTGGTTATTCCTTTTCCTGTTTTGGACTTTTAAGGACTTAGATTAATTTGTTTATGCTTATTTATTTTTGTCTGTGTATAGGTTTTAAATGTCCTTGCCTACCCCTTCCCCCCTCCCCTTCTTTTACTAGTATAATTACTGCATTGCTCACAGAGTGCGCTGCTAGATCAGCTTTCAGCTGCTGTTGTATGGTTTAGATCTCAATTGGAGTTAGTGTATGTGATGAAAGGTTAATTATTTCAAGTTGAGAGTCTAGGGACCTTTCACGACAAAGTGATCTAGATTGCCTGTCGTTTTCTCTTTTATTGCTTTCTCTAAAAAAAATGTGTCAGTTAGTGAGGAGACAGTGTGTTTGCCATTATTTTAGGGATAGCTCCTGCATGGGAGGTGAAGCAGCTCCCGATTTGTATCAGTGATCCTTGTGCTTGTGTTTGAGTGAAGAACCAGATATATCAATAGATTGAATAGTGGCCAAGTGGTTGTTTTGTGATACTGTGAGATTATATCCAGAAGTGTCAATAGAAGTGTCATTACCTGATATTTGAGTGTTGGAAATTTGTGACATAGCAAGAGACAGAATAAGTGAAGAAGACCCATTACCAGGATAAGTAGATTGCACAGAAGAACACTCCAACATTGCTTTTTTTTATCAATACCACCATGTCCACCATCAGTCTTGGATCTTTTCCTCAAAGTCCTAAAATGTGTATGATTGGAGAAACAAGAAAAATGAGAATTATGGGATACAGTAGAAGAAGCAGATTCACTATCAATTTCCCTGGCTCGTTTATTATACCGATTACATTTGTTCCATCCATTTTTTCCTGCTTGGGGCCGTGTATAGGCATAATTACCCCCAAGCACAAATCGTTTTGTTGTTTTTCTTTTGTATTAGATGATTTGTAAATTGTTCTAAATGTTCCTTAATTTTTACATCTTTGGCCTTAAAATTCACATGAGAGCATACTTGGTCATTGTCTCTATATATTTTCTTTATCTCCTCATCAGCAATCTTTAACTGCTGATTATAGTATTGTGTCAACAATTCCATCATTTTTACGGTACATGCCCGCAAGTTGGACCCCCATAGATTTTTAAACCCTTACTAATCCTTCCCAAGTATTCAGGAAGACCTGGCCCCGCAAACCTTAAAGCAGAGTCCCACACATTTAAAAGTCATCACTCATCAGCTACAAAAAGTATAGCTGCTGACTTTTAATAAACAGACACTCACCTGTCCCACGGTCCAGCGATGCAGGCACCCGAAGCCTCGGTCCTCTCCCCCTCTTCTCTGCAGCACCAGCATGGTAAGTGTGGGCATCCAGTTATGACAGCTTACTGCTTCACAACTGGGTGCACACTGCGCATGCGCGAGTCATGCTGCACGTTATGAAAGGCCGATCAATCTTCTGGGATCTGTGACATGTCAGAGGCAGAGGAGAACTTCCACTCAGGGCCATGGCGCCATGAGCATAAGTGGGAGCTGGGTACCTGTCAAAACTAGGTACCCCCCCAAAAAAAAATGACATGCCAAATGTGGCATATCAGGGGGTAAGGAGTTCACAGTATCTGATATAGCCTTACATTCCAACACTTTATGAAGTTTTTGCACAACCAGATTGAATTGTAAATCCTCACCTTGTGTTAATGAACAGTCTTCATAAAGTCCTCCCATTCAGTACCTGTATAGTCCGATATTTTTAAAAGCTGTACGTAGTACGTGCACAATAAATCTTTATACTAACAAAATAAAACAAAAATCAAATTCCAGTAAAAGAAAGTATTTGACTCCTTTCTTGTACCTTATAGGAGTCTGAGTTGATGAGGTTGGCCTCGCTTATATCTCCTGCCCTGGCCCCGCTGAAGGTGAAACAGTGGGAGCCGAGGGACAGGAGGGGCACAAGTGCCTGATGTTGTTCGCAGAACCTGTGGAACCAGAGTAGCAGGAACATTGCCAATGTTCAGAGGACTGGTCCAGGTTAAAGGGGCACTTCGCTTATGTAGAAGGTTCTGGGCTGGCAGTGTAACAGGACTTGGAAGGCTGGAACATACAACGATGTTCAGCGCTGGTGCAGCAGACAGCCAGGCAAGCACTTGAAGGTTAACAGGAACCAGGATCAAAGACAGGAGCAGAGTCAGAATGGCCAAGTCGTCAACATGCGGGCAGCAAGGTACCAAGTCATCAGCAAAGCCAGAGACAGGAACGGAGTCGAGTCACAGGTAAGCAGCAGGACAGAAGCAGGATCCAAAGCCAAGGTCAAGGGACACACCAGGTTATCAAAAGGAAGAGCGTGCAGGACTGATCAGGATACAGGTCACAGCTGAAGGTCAGCCAGCAAAGATCATGGGAATGAGCTCCCTTTAAATAGCCCGTATGGCACCAAGTGCAATTGTGTCGCACGCCTGTTGGCTGGTCTTTGGGAAATACCATGCATGCGCACATCTGCGAGCCAGACATCTTATAGGAATTCCCTGACAGTCACAGAGTAATCAGTGTTTGGCCACCTAACATCCGTATTGTATAAATAAACCAAAAACTAGGGAAAAGTCAGACTTTATAGGCCAAAACATGGAGTCTTATATAAAATCATACATTTTATTATACATGGTTCTTAAAAACAAAGAGATTCCATAAAAACAATTGTCATGTGCTTATTGGATCAACTGTACATGTAAAGCAATTGTTAAAATCTTGCTTAATAGTTCCAATGATACAAAAAGTCTTCATGTGTCAATGTGTTTCGCCAAGATATCGGTTAAATTAAAATAATAATGCTTAGAATATATCCATACATATAAAATATAAAATAAGAAATCAATCAGCGCAGACCAACGCAATCTAATAGGACTGAGAACAATAAATGAGTCCCAAAGAGCAGCTGAACACACAGGGTAAATACAATCACCTCCCTTAATTCATATAATAATAGCCAAATTGTGCAGTGCTTCTATGTGAAATAAAATCCAAAAAATTAATTCGTGAGAGCTTCCTTAAGCACTTCACCTCCGGAAGAATTTCCCAGTTTAGGACCAGAGCACTGCGTCGCTTTAACTGACAATTGCGCGGGCGTGCGATGTTGTACCCAAACAAAATTTGCGTCCTTTTTTTCCCACAAATAGAGCTTTCTTTTGGTGGTATTTGATCACCTCTGTGTCATTTCTGATCACCGCTATAAACAAAAGAAGAGCGACTATTTTGCAAAAAAAAACTAATTTCTTACTTTTTGCTAAAATTCAAATCCAAAAAAAATATAAAAAAACATTTTTTTCACCGGTTTTGGACGATTTATATTCTTCCTCATATTTGTGATAAAAAAATTGCAATCTGCGTTTATTGATTGGTTTGCACAAAAATGGCCGCGTTTACGGATGGTGAGAATTAATTTCTGGGGTTTTTATATTTTTTTATTTTTTACTAGTAATGGTGGTGATCTGCAATTTTTAGCGGTATTGCAGCGAACATGTCGGACATTTTTGACACTTTTTTGGGACCAATGACATTTATTCAGCGATCAGAAATTTAAATGTCCACTGATTATTGTATAAATGTCTTTGGCAGTGAAGGGGTCAACCTGAAGGGGAGATCTAGGGGTTAACTATGTTTCCTGGGCGTATTCTAACTGTGGGGGGGTTGGGCTACCATGGGCAGGAGAGATCTAACTGATCCCAGTGACAGGGATCAGTAGATCTCCCATGCCTGCACTGTCAGAATGGGGAACCGCCGTGTTTACATCGGGGTTCTTTGCCTGTGGCCACTCATCGCGGCTCGCCGTGGCTCAGGAGTGCGGCGGGCACGCGCCCCCTAGCGGCCATTCGCAGATCGCCGCCTTTTTACGGTGATTCGCGGCCAGCGTCTACACTGCCGCCTTAAATATGCGGTAGGCGGTGTGGAACTAGTTAAACGTGCTGTATGGGTGGAATCTCAAGCATGCAAACTTCAGCTTCACACGCGAGAAAGGGTACTCAAGAGTGCTCAGGATTCCATCACCAATTACACAGGCTGCTCACCTTTCTCTTATGATCCTTATTACAGGGATCACAAAGAGCTTCTGCCTTTAATTAGGGAAAAGGCACCAACCCTTCTCAAGCAGTAATGTAGGTAGGAGATCCTGTATAGCAAATATGGTCACTTCTCTCCAAGCCCCGCAGCTGCTCCAGTCCCAGGCTGAGTTGTCAGCGGTGACTTCAGTGTGTAGGAGAGGCAGCCGACAACGGAAGTCCCATAGTAAATCTAAGGGTGACGTCACATATACCTTAGCAACCTAGCACCAAATGCACACAATCTCCGGGCGGGCACCGGAGCAACAGGGGGGGGGGGCTCAATAGGGCACTACAGCATTGCTTGCTATGGGGATAAAAGGAAAGAAAGTTATGGTGTGGCCTCCATCCTCCCCTGACCTCAATCCTATTGAAAACCTTTGGAGCATCCTCAAGCAAAAGATCCATGAGGGTGGGAGGCAGTTTACATCCAAACAGCAGCTCTGGGAGGCTATTCTGACATCTTGCAAACAAATTCAAGCAGAAACTGTCCAAAAACTCACAAGTTCAATGGATGCAAGACTTGTGAAGCTGCTATCAAATAAGGGGTCCTAAGTTAAAATGTAACGTGACCTGTTAAAATGTTAAGAAGTTAAAATGTTGTTCAAAGTTTGATTGAAATAGCTTTTGATTTTTAGTAAATATGCTGCAAACACAACAAATGACAATTTTCAGTTCTTTACAACCTATAAAGTGTTTTGAAACTTACTGTGCGTAATAATTTGGAACAGTGCATTGTAAGTTTTTTATTTTGAAAAAAAAATGCTGTTATCATTAGGAGGTTTGTTCGAATAAAATTTGAATTGTACTCTTAATAGTTGATAACATGAGAATTATGCTGACTGTTGTTTACATCAATTATTTAGGTAAATGAGAAAAATATCATTGGCATAATAATTTGGAACAGGGTGTAGTCACCAAGGTTCTGCATGTGGACACAGGGCTGCGAGTAGGGGGTGCAGCTGATGGGAGCGAAAAGCTGAGGGATGCTGAAAAAGAGGGAGCAGTTGCTAAGGAAGATTTCTGTGGGGTTGCCATAGGTAATGGGGAAGAGGTATTTGTCAATGGATTAAAGGCAGGGTAAGTGCAGCAAGTGGAAACAGGGTACTGACACATAGTTGGCAGCAGGGTATACTGGGCTGCAACTGTGGCTGTTGTGGGTGATCGAGAGAGAGATATTTGAGAAGGCAGGTGTCTAACAACAGGAATGTCTGACCAAGCCTGTAGTGATGGCTGAACAAAACTCAGTTTACATGCAGCCTGTCTGACAAGAGACTGAACTGCGTTAAGACACTCCACTAGCACCTGATGAGAGCATGGTGAATAATACTCAAAGAAATAAGCCAAGTCATCTTCCAATAACCAAACCAGTGATTCTATCTGAGCCGTACTGAAGGGCGGAAGAAAGTCATCACTGTCTTTAGGAGTACTGGACAAAGCCAACTCTGCACAGACTTGAATTAATGGCTGAACATCTCCAAACAACATACTGCCATGATCAACTAGGGAATGAGCTAGACAGATGCATTCTAACACCTGATCACTGGACTACTCCTTCAGTATCTGCCGGAAATACTCTTTCTCCTCTTTCACCAGCAAAGCAAAGTATACAACCTCCTCTGAATGCATCTTGCCACAAACAACAGCAGAGCCAAAATGGCTTCCCTGTGCAGTCACTTCTGGTCAGGACTGGCCTTGGTGTTATGTCAGCAACTGGTGTGACCAGAGATGTGTGAACTGCAACAGAGAATGCCAGGCACAGGTAGTGTAAATAATATAATTTATTTAAAAGATAAGTGGATAAAGATGTAAATGCACCTCCAATATACCAAACAGTGTAAAACAGCCAAATAACAAAATAGTGACACACAAAGAACACTGCCTAAACAAAGTATATACCGCAGATAGGGAAATGCCAAACTGTAAACATAGCTAAGCCAGGGTCATACACAGGAGATCAGTCAGAGGGAGCTGGGAGCAAGATATGGCAGGAACAGGGAACAGGTGATGACTCATAAGCTTCTGATTGGTGGGAGACACCTGCTGGTGGACACTGGAACTGCAGCCCATGGACCCAGGAGTGTTTTTTATTTTTTGCGCTATAAACAAAAAAATATAATATGAAAAATTAAAAAACAAAACTGACAATTTTGAAAAGAAAAACATTTCGATTATAAAACATATCCAATAAAAAAAAATTAAAAAAATCGAATTTCTTCATTAATTTAGGCCAATATGTATTCTGCTACATATTTTTGGTGAAAAAAATCCCAATTAGCGTATATTGATTGGTTTGCAGTGGACAAATTGGTCACTAGCTGACATTTTTTACACTTTTTAGGGAACAGTGACACTAATACAGTGATCAGTTCTAAAAAATATGTGCTGTCACTGTACTAATGACACTGGCTGGGAAGGGATTAACATGAGGGGTGATCAAAGGGTTAACTGTGTGCCTAGCCAGTGCTTGTGTACTGCGTGGGAGGTGCTTTTACTAGAGGAAGGCATTGATCCATGTTCCTGCTTTGGAGCACAGGATCAATGCCTTCCCTACTGACAGAACCGCAATCTGCCTCATTTACATAGGTAGATCTCCGTTCTGGCTCTCTGCCTAATGACCGGCAGGTGTCGGCAGACATTGAGTCAGTGGTACCCGCAGATCAGCTCCTGCTGTGTGTAACCATAGTGGAAGCGGGTTGCTGGTGGCACGCATGCATGCCCCAGACCTGATCCGGCGCAGCAGAGCCGCCTTGCTGCCGTATATGGAAGTTATACGGTTGGCAAGTGGTTAATGTAGCTTTACACTCACCGAATATTATGTAGGGCCCTTTGGTAATGCCAGGAGTCACACTTGAGCTTCTCTATATCAAGTAAGTTGACCACCATTAGAAGTTTCTGTTACTAAACTCCAGGAAAAAATAAAGACAGTGTTTAGCTTTAATGTCTATGGGGTAACCACGCTGTGAAAGATATGTGCACAACATCCTCCTGTGCAAATATCAATGCTAACATTCACTAATTAGACTTTGTAAGTCAACAAACAACATTTTGTTTGTTGACTTTATATAAAAGAGAAAAAAAGCTACTTTTTGTAGCACAGCAGCATATTAGCACCTTACAAGGTGCAATACGTGAATATGAATATTTTCACTAGAGCATGCTAGCATTTTATTTGTTCATGAAGTGCGATGATTTATAGGGGTTGATTTATTAAAGGCATATAGACTGTGCACTTTGCAAAGTGCACTTGCCCTTTGCAAGGGCAGCTGCTCCTGAGCTAAGTAAATGAGGTAAGGGTTCACTCTGCATATAGTACCCAAGGAAAATAAAACAAACAGCATTTTGCTTGCACGTGATTGGATGATGGAAGTCAGCAGAGCTTCTGCTCATCTACTAAGTCCTGGAGCAACTGCACTTGGAGAGTGCAAATGCATTTTACAAAGTGCACAGTCTTTTTTGCCTTTAGTAAATCAACCCATAATCTGTAATAGGTGAATGTTAGCACTGATATTTGCACAAGAGGATGTTTAGCACTTTATTGTATTCATGAGATGAAATGTTATGATTTTTTAATGTTTATTTATTCATGATTTTTGTGCACTTTTAGACACCAAATAGGAACACCTGCTTCTTTCACAGCTCTGTTACCCCATAGACATTAGATTCAGATTGGGTTTATCTCAATAGAACAGCAGCAGAGGAATAATATAATATAGTACCTTGGTGCGGTTCCGTCTCCTTGAAGTGTTTAGCTTTAGGTTGCTGCCTATCAACATGCATGAAAAGTTTAAACACTTTAAAGCCCAACTCAGGGCAAATGTTTTGTTTCACCATGTAGTAGGGATGTGTCTGAACTGCATGGGTCAACTGCTTGTTTTTTTTAGGGGTGAGCACAAAGGTTATACTCACCTGATCTGCTGATCCTCAGGAAAACCGCACTCCCATATGGTCCAGTGGTCCAGCAGTGGACTGTTCCTGTCCATGAAGCATAGAAACATGATGGCAGAAAAAGACTGAGTAGTCCATCGAGTCTGCCCATTTTTTTTTTTGTTTGTTTTTGTTTTTTTTCATTAACCTCATTGTCTGACTATCTAAAGGTTTCAATCATGTCTCCCCTTTCCCTTCTTTCCTCCAGTCTGTACATATTAATTCCCTGAAGTCGATCTCAACTTTTACAGGGAAAAAGGGGGAGCTGCCCCAGGCCCAGTCATTGTTGTGGGTGCCAAAGCAGCTGCCCCTTGAGCCCACACTGCCCGCAAATATGATAAGTGGATTTGGGAGGGCCCAAGAAAATGTTTGCCCAGGGTCCAATCGATGTTAAAGATGGCCTTCGAGGTATGTATATCTCTGCTGTCATCTCCCCTAGAACAAACAAGCAGTTAGCCCATGCAGTGCATCCACTGCATGGGAAAAAACAGCCTGGAGTTCTGCTTTAAGGAGCTTATTTGCATTAAAATATCTAAGCAAAAACTGTATACTGAAGGATGTAAACATTTACCTTTCGACTATCAAGAAGCTCACAAAGCGACTACATGAATCTGTCGTTAAATTGACATTCTTCTCTGATTAGGCCCTTCCTGATGCACTATCTGATGCAAAAAAACATGAGCCTGCAGTAATGTCTTTATTTATAGCTCCTGGAAAGAGATGCAAAGAAAACCAATTGCCTTTGTCTTTCTCATCACTTTTAACTACATTGAGGGCAGGCAGAGGTGAATACAAAAAATGTCAATAAAGATTGACTGACTTTTTATCCCCTTGCACACAGGGCCATCTAGGAGCAGTGCTTCCCTCCCGGCATTTTTAAGCACCTGGGAAGGACAGGTGCAGCATCCAACCCTGCTGCAGGAAGCCTGTCAAAATGTATGGCAGGCTGTGTCTGGACACTGCAACGAGTGGTACCTGCATTTATGGCCCTGTGCTATCAGGGTCGAAGGTCTAGAATGCAGGTATTCTACATGCAAGTCTTCTATACAAAACGTATATCAAGGGCAATGCAATTTCCATTACAAATGTTACAGTCTTAATTTGGTATGGTTTACATGTATAGCATAGATCTATGTGGGCTAAGGATTTCTGGGAAATATGATCTATAAGGATAACATTACTAAGTACCTAAGGACAACGGAGAAACAATACCTTCAAATAGAGAACACATGAACACAAAGAAAAAAGAAACATGATGTGGAAGGGATCGTTTTTCTAGTACATGAGCCACCTTTTATGCTATGTTGTGCTTTATTTAGTGGGACTTCTTTTATGTTGGTAAGTATGTATGATAATATGTTCTATTGTAAAACAAAATCTGAAACTGTTTACAGGAATTAGAGTTTTTAAAATGTAGCCAACTCACCCATGTATTGTAATAGGTTTTAGAGTCAGTATTTTTTTAAGAATAGCAATTTCTTCCTTCCAATGTAGTCTATCTATTCATACTATCCAATCAACCACCAGTGCTCTGTGCTCTAGAGCAGGGATCTCCAACCTATGTCCCGTGTGCCACATCTGGCCCACTATGAGGCTCAGTGTACAGACTGATGATTCAGATCAGCCGGTCTCCACTTCTGATGGTGACCCTGATGTAGGCGGAGACTCTGCTATGTAAGGGGGCTATGAAGTGATTGGGGGCTTCTGATGAGAAGGGGGACTTTGATGTGATGGAGGGGCTTTGATGTGATGGGGAGGTTTTTAATGTGAAGGGGAAACTTTTGATGTGATATTGTGCTTCTGATATGAAGTTATTACTCATAATGTGTTCATTCATTCATTTAAATGTATGCATTAATTTATAAAACTGATTTTTTTTTTGGGCCCGTGCATATTTTTCAAATATATAATGTGGCCCTTGTACTGAAAAGTATGGCATTCCCTGCTCTAGAGGCTCTCCAGTATTTTGGAAACAGGCTCTTGGCTGCATTAAGGAAGTGAGGTATCTATGATCTCATAGATGTGGGAACAGACATAAGTATTTTGTGCTTAAGTGTACCCAGTGGTCCTGAGAAAGCCAAAGTGGTGATCTTTTAAGTTGATAATCTTTTCCAATATGGTTTTCTTAGTAAACAGTGAAGTGTCACTTCAAGAAGCAGTTTGTTCAACCCTGATATACCTTAGGAGGGCCCAGATGTGAGCAACAATACCTGTTCATCAGGTTAAGAGTCTAAATGTGTGGGTTTGGAAGGCTATTAACACAATTACAAAGTTGAAGCTGACTTCAAGAATCTAGAGGTGCATATCCCCAGTGGTCTCTTATTTCAGAAAGGTCAAGGACCTTGCCATCTTTAGTTACATAGTATAGTTGCTTTCAGTTGGCCTTCTACTTTTCAGTGATTAAAGGCCTTGTAAAGTCTCAAGGTTTTAACAATTAACATTAACAATCCTTTTGTTAATTAGGTACAGACCCCAAACCAGTTTATATTTCACTCTAAAATAGAAACTGGAGTGGGTGATGTAAATAGACCTGATTTAAACTGAAAATAAGATACAATATAAACAAAATTACAAAAAGAAGAAGCTATAACAAGCAATCTAATGGTACAAGTTCCAATATATGTTCCTTTTAACATTTCAAAAGTATCTGCTTTGTTAATCTGGTGCACGCCACTTGAGCCAATTTCCTGTTCCATTATTATGGCGTACAAATGTTTGTTAAATCCCCCCATTGTTTGGATAATCAGAAGTGAGGATTTTCAGCTATCTTCTAGTGGATTTGCTCATATTTAGCAAATTAGGGCTTTTGATACATCTTTAAAATATTAATACTCTTTCTGGAAAGTGGTTAAATTAATTACCAGATCACTATTTAGATTACTATTTTACTATCAGGGGTCTCAAACTGGTGGCCCTCCAGATGTTGTGAAACTACAAGTCTCATCATGCCTCTGCCTATGGGAGTCATGCTTGTAATTGTCAGCCTTGCAATGCCTCATGGGCATGGCAGCCATCAGAAATTTTGGGGCCCCTTACACTGCTTTAGACCTGGACCTCCCCCGTCTGACCACCAACATTCCCCATGGCCCGCCCACTGGCCATCCCACCACATCCGCCCACTGGCCAGGGGTGTACACATGTTACATAGTTACATAGTCAGTGCATATCCCTCAATGTTGTGGTCCCTTAGGTGTGCATCTAATAGTTTTTTTAAATTATCTATACTCCCAGCAGAAACTATTGATTGTGGAAGAGAATTCCCCATCCTCACTGCTCTTACCATAAAGAAACCGCTATGCATTTTAAGGTTAAACCGCCTTTCTTATATTTTTAGTGAGTGGCCTCGTGTCTTTGTGTACTCCCTTGTGTGGAATAGTTTTGTCCCTATTGTGGGGTCACCAGTACAGTATTTATACATTGAAATCATATCCCCTCTCAAGCATCTCTTCTCCAGAGAGAATACGTTCAATGCTTGTAATCTTTCCTCATAACTAAGGTTCCCCAATCCCTTAATTAGCTTTGTTGCCCTTCTCTGAACCCTTTCCAATACTAGGACATCCTTCCTGAGGACTGGTGCCCAGAACTGGATGGCATATTCAAGGTGCTGCCTCACCAGAGACTTGTATAGCGGGAGAATTATTGATTTATCTCTGGAGTTGATCCCTTTTTTGATGCATGCCAAGTTGCCAACACTTTGTTAGCTTTGCTTACAGCAGCTTGGCATTGCATGCCACTGCTGAGTCTGTTCACTACTAGGACCCCTTGGTCTTTTTCCATCCTAGATTCCCCCAGAGGCTCTCCCCCTCGTGAGTAGTTTGCGTTCATGTTCTTGGTACCCAAATGCATTATCTTACATTTTTCCACGTTAAATCTCATTTGCCACTTGTCTGCCCATCCCATTAATTTAATTCAGATCTTCTTGCAAGGTTTCCACATCCTATGGAGAATTTATTGCTCTGCTTAGCTTGGTATCATCCACAAATATTGAGATTGAACTGTTCACCCCGTCCTCCAAATCGTTTATGAATAAATTGAATAGGATTGGTCCCAGGACGGAACATTGGGGAACCCCACTTTCTACTCCAGACCATTCTGAGTATTCCCCATTTATCACCACCCTCTGGACTCGCCCCTGTAGCCAGTTTTCGATCCAGGTGTTCACCCTTTGATCCACGTTGAGGGACCTGCAGTAGGAATTATATACCCTATCACACTTACCAGGTGTAGCCTGCCAAGCATGACCCATTTAAGTGAAGAGAAGTGTGCAATGCATGCTAGTGTGGGATCCAAGGGGTTAAAAAAAGTGCACAGGCAGCACAGCCTAACCCGATGCTTGCAATAAGACCTTGCGCGAACCATAGGTGCTGGAGGCCCAGGGGGCCCTATCTATGTGACCCAAGTTTGGTATTTTTATCGACCATGGTTCGGGAGAACAGTGTTCCCAAACCAGGTGTCCCCCTCCCATAGACTCCAATATTAAGTCCAAAATTCACCCGACAATTGCCTGTCAATGACCGGTCACTTTGGGGACCTGGTAGGACCAGTTGTTGTCCAGGGGGCCCTCTCCATGTGACCTAAGTTTTGTATTTTTATCGCCTATGGTTCGGGAGAATGGTGTCCCCAAACCGGGTGCCCCCCCTCCCATAGATTCCAATGTTAAAGACTGCTAAAGTCTTTGTTGTAAGGGCCCCTTGAGATACTGGGGCAACAGCACTGCCTGTATCCCCCTGATGGCGGCCCTGCTCATGGGACTTGTAGTTTTGCAACAGCTGGAGGGCCACCAGTTTGAGACCCCTAATCTACATCCACCTTTCTAAAATATGGTTTCCTGAAACCTCAAGGTTCCTCCAGAGGTTGCTAGGAGTTCCTGGAGCAATTAACAATTTCTGCCTCTTTTATAAGTAACCACTGAACATTTTAAGAATCTGTAAGGGGGGGTATTCTTTCCACCAAGCACTAATGCAAAAAGTTCCTTTTCCCACAGGTCACCAATGTAAGGGGATACTTTTACCACTGCCCATTAATGTATGAGGGTCCTTCTGACACTGACCATTAACGTAAGAGGTTACTTCTGCCACTGACCATGAATGCAAGAGGGTCTCTTTGCCACTGACCACCAATGTAAGGGGAAATTTCTCCACTGATCTCCAATATGAAGGAACACCACAATTTCCATGTCCATGGTTTGTTTCTGTCCATTATTATCAATTGTTTTATTTCATTATTAATACTAAAAAATACTTTGTGGTATACGACAGTTCTGGGTGTGTCAAATATGATAAGTATGCCACTTTCCTTATTCATTTATTTATTTTGATATATTAACATACTGTCCACGCTAATGATCCATGAGCTGTAGTTTAGTAAGGTATTTTAAGGGTTCCTTTGTGACAAAAAGATTGAGAAAGGCTTATTTACATTTTTCTTTTGGGTAAAAAAAATAAGTTCAACACTCAGTTATGTTCTGTGAAAAATATAATTTCTGTATCTGTACTATCTTACCTAAAGGAAAAAGCAGATACAATATTAAAGCCAGCGTGTACAGAAAGTTACAGAACATTATATTCTCTGCAGGAGACTTTGCCCATTCTAAATAAACCATGTTTTGAAATTAGAAAAGTGACTAAATTATTATTACTTTTACAGGAACAGACTCTTTTTTAAACTAGGCTTTCCAATGTCCTTGCATTTTGTGTCTGGTGGGAACAATAGCTTTGCCTAACGCTATCCTAATTCCTACATTCCTACAAGATGTAACATTCATCTATTGAAGTCTACTTGTGTATTCTCCTTGTATTCTCTGTGCTGAAGTTTACAGCCATGGCCAAAAGTTTTGAGAATGACACAAATATTAATTTTCACAAATTATGAATTGGTATATACTGCGCTAAGTGAGTAGACAGAGTAAGCAGCTAACACTACAATCAAACAGAAATTGTGTAGAATATATCTAACATTTAAGTGTAGCGTTAGATTCAAAAATGAATACACAGGCAAATAACGACTGTGTCACACCATAGGTCGGACTGAATGACCTCAGTGTAAAAATATAAGTTGCAAAATATAAGGTGCAAAAAATTCCAAGGTTCATTAAATGAGTAAATATTTCAATGAGTAAATAAACAATAAAAAAATAGCTAATTCTTAAAATAACACATTCCTCCTTACAGTAGCAATCACAATAAAGTGCAAATAATTTCCATTTGGACGTGCAAAAATGCAAGAAAATATATATAGTGTGCAAAATATGCAAAAACCACATATGTATGTGTATGAAATATTAATAGTTCATACAAATTCAAATATCAATAGTTCATAAACGGTTCAACAGTTTGTGATGGAAGATAAACAGCCGGTCGATCACCAATAATGTCAGACACCACCACCGTAGCATATAATGTGCTTACCAGAACACCACATATAATGGGTCCAGAATGAAAACTCTCAGATGGGAAGATGTTCCGCTCCAGGGGCAATTATGTGGAAAATCGCTTCCTTAATGGCTGTGAGGGTGAATTAATTGACAGATATAGAGACCACTAGGGAGATGGATCGCTGGACCGGACCTTTCTTCCCCCAAACAGTGTATATCATCCAATGATCATAGAATAAAAAAATCTTACATAGTTTGAAACCTTTTTACACCAATTTATTCAAAGTATTACACTTACATCACATCAGTACAAATCAACCTCATCAAAAAAACATAGATCAGTTGTAGTGCAATAACCTGGGGTCAGCAGTTACCCGACATGTTTCATCCTATTGGACATCATCTGGGGTTACCTACCCTCCAGGCAGCGGCGGCTGGTGTATATGGGGCACTTGGGCGCCGCCTCCCCACTGGCTAACGAGAAAAAAAAAAGTCAGCCCGGCTCCCCTGCAGGTGGCGCCGGTACATTGACATTCTTTTTTTTTTTTTTTCGGCTCCTTGGCTGACAGCCAAGTATTGAGCCTATTGGTCTGCCATTAAAGTCTATGTGGGTGCGCTTGAACAGGCGCATACATATAGCCTGATTGGCTGCCGTGAGCTTGCGGCTCAGTGTGATTGGATGCTGTGGTCGGGGGTGGGTCACTGTGGCAGCGGATGTCACTCCCGCTCCCAGAGAGACCCTGGCCACCCAACGATGAGGGACAGCCCTCTTCTCCGCATGCTGATACTCTGCAGACTCACAACCCGCTTCTCCGCATGCCGAACTCTGCATTAATCCTGCCTGCCTATTGGATGGGGTAAGTGCGGGACCTTTCCCGACCTCGGGGGGGGGGTCTCTGCAATGTGTCCTACCTGTGTTATTGGCTACATAAGTGCCCCCACCTGTGTCACTGGCTGCATAAGTGCCCCCACCTGTGTCACTGGCTGCATAAGTGCCCCCACCTGTGTTATTGGCTGCATAAGTGCCCCTACCTGTGATATTGTCTGCATAAGTGCCCCCACCTGTGTTATTGGCTGCATAAGTGCCTCCACCTGTGATATTGGCTGCATAAGTGCCCCCACCTGTGTTACAGGGAGTAGCAACCCACCGGTCCCAGAGAGACCCTCGCCCTCACTGTAGGCGACGGTGTCACTGGGTGGGGGCTG
>BLSH010207308.1:43237-63640 GCA_018402905.1 Glandirana rugosa
CGTTAATGTATTTTATTGGGATTTTATGTGATAGACCAACACAAAGTGGCACATAATTGTGAAGTGGAAGGAAAACGATAAATGGTTTTCAACTTTTACACATAAATATGTGAAAAGTGTGGGGTGCATTTGTATTCAGCCCCCCTGAGTCAATACTTTGTAGAACCACCTTTCACTGCAATTACAGCTGTAAGTCTTTTTGGGGATGTCTCTACCAGCTTTGCACATCTAGAGAGTGACATTTTGGCCCATTCTTCTTTGTAAAATAGCTCAAGCTCGGTCAGACTGGATGGAGAGCGTCTGTGAACAGCAATTTTCAAGTCTTGCCAGAGATTCTCAATTAGATTTAGGTCTGGACTTTGACTGGGCCATTCTAACACATGAATATGCTTTGATCTAAATCATTCCATTGTAGCTCTGGCTGTATGTTTAGGGTCGTTGTCCTGCTGGAAGGTGAACCTCCAAGACTTATGTCTTGTGGCTCTAACAGGTTTTCTTCTAAGATTAAAGTATAACAGGGAAGCGCTACCTAGATCTTAATATTGATCCATACTGCTGGCACTAAAATGCTTCTATTTTGAAATATATGGCAACTAGTTGCTCTATAAGTGCATAGTGCTAAAAACTTAAATGCAATGATATATAACACGTGACTGCAATAATATTAATACATGAATAAAATCAATACCACTCAAAATTTATAAACTCATTAATTCATAGTTTCATCGATTCATAATGTGCATATAAATCACATCCATACACCATAAAGTGCCTGGTGCATAAGGTAAACAACATGTTCTATATCATTGCATTTAAGTTTTTAGCACTATGCACTTTATTGTTATAGAGCAACTAGTTGCCATATATTTTAAAATAGCTGCATTTTAGTGCCAGCAGTACGGATCAATATTAAGATCTAGGTAGCCCTTTACTGTTATACTTTTTTCTTTTCATATGGGTGGGGGTTCACCCGTTTAGTGTTAAGCAGCTACCACTTATCCCAATACCCATTCATAGTAGCGCAGAAGTATTTTTTTTCTCTTTTATTTCTTCTAAAATTGCCCTATATTTGGCTCCATCCATCATTCCATCAACTCTGACCAGCTTCCCTGTCCCTGCTGAAAAGAAAAGCATCCCCACAACATGATGCTGCCACCACCATGTTTCACGGTTGGGATGGTGTGTTCAGGGTGATGTACGGCATTAGTTTTCTGCCAAACATAGCATTTTGCTTTTAGGTTAAAAAGGTAAACTTTGGTCTCATCTGACCAGAGCACCTTCTTCCACATGTTTCCTGTGTCCTCCACATGGCTTCTCGCAAACAGCAAAAGGGACTTCTTTGGCTCTCTTTCAACAATGGCTTTATTCTTGCCACTTCTCCATAAAGGCCAGATTTGTGGAGTGCACGATTAATAGTTGTCCTGTGGACAAATTCTCCCACCTGAGATGTGGATCTCTGCAGCTCCTCCAGAGTTACCATGGCCCACTTTGCTGCTTCTGTGATTAATGCTCTCCTTGCCCGGCCTGTCAGTTTAGGTGGGAGGTCACATCTTGGTAGGTTTGCAGTTGTGCCATACTCTTTCCATTTTCGGATGTTGGATTGAACAGTGCTCCGTGAGATGTTCAAAGCTTGGGATATTTTTATAACTTAACCCTGCTTTAAACTTCTACACAACTTTATCTCTGACCTGTTTGGTGTGTTCCTTGGCCTTCATTATGCTGTTTGTTCACTAAGGTTTTCTAACAAACCTCTGAGGGCTTCATAGAACTGCTGTATTTATACTGAGATTAAATTACACACAGGTGGACTCTATTTACCGATTAAGTGACTCCTGAAGGCAATTGGTTCCACTAGATTTTACTTAGGAGTATCAGAATATAAATGCTAATAGGTGTCCCTCATTCCAATCTCTAAATGTAGGAATGTCCTTTATGTAGTGTTACCCCCATAGAAGCCACTGAGTGATGTGTGCCCTCTGGAATGGCCCTAACCTTGAAAATAATTTGATCAGTTAGACGTTTTTGATAAAGTTTTTGACAAAAACACAATTTTGCAAACAATGATTAATAACCTTGCCACACGTAATACCCAGTACAAAATAGATCCAATATACATGGACTTTGGTTGACATTATTGTATTAATTACCTCAAAATAGTTCAAGCTGATTAGCAAAGGGCCCTACAGGAGTCCTGGTGGAATTGTGCACATATACCCAGGGATATATAGTTATCAATAGATATAACTTTAGATGTATTTTGCAGCAAAGTCCAGTTGCAGGGGCTCCTGAGGATGATGTGGTGCCTGCCATTGTGTCAGAGACTGGAAGACAAGATCAGCAGTCATGGGGTTATCCTCCAACTGTTGTCCAATCAACCTGGAATGGAGCTTCTCACTGGCAGAAATTGTGGTGTGTCCCTGGAACTCAGAATCAGTCTATCTACTCTGCACTTTTGTCCCTCCATAGTAGTTTATAATCTTACATGCAACTGGACCTCTAACTACGAGACGTGGCTCTATTCTATGCTGATTATTGAGCCCTAAGCTAAAACTAGCTATATAATTCCTGACCAGTTAGGACAGGGTTAACTAGAGTAACAGGGGATTTACACGATATTGCAATAAACAGGTTCACCTAAAAATATACTGGAAGGTGACCACTACACACATACAGTAGCAAAGACCTAGCTACCTAGCATTATGCATGTGAGAAAATAATAATAGGCAAGGATATTCTCTCTGTTACTAGGATTCAGAAATACACCCAAGAAGCTATGGGCAGCTGCAGGTAAATAATTGGAACATAGAAATACTTGCATAATAGTCTCTGTTTCTGATCTGGGGCCATGTGTCTCAGTTCTCTGTCTCTCTCTTCACTTTCTCCTTCTGGGGTTTTCAAAGCTCCTTCCCAAGACAGGAAGTGTTAATACGTAATTATACATGAAAAAGGAAGGGGTATCGGGAATATATCCTGCTACAACTGGCCTTTAATGGTATGACATGAGACAGAAACCAAAATATTTTTTTTTAAAAATATATAATTATTGTTTGGAACAATTTAAAAAGTTTTCTGGAAAGTTATAAAAGATTATAGCAAAATACTGGTACAAAATGAGTATGTGCTGCAATATGACACAATCACCTCCTAACATCTACTATCATACTTATATTAATAGGTTTAAGAGGTATAGGTAGTGAAATTCTTCAAGGGTTGACATGTTTTGCTGGATTGCGTAGCTTCTTCAAGACCCATAGGTTAAATGTCATATTCTGCAAAGTACAATATGAATACAAATGAGTACATATATAATCATGTTTGCAACATATTCACTATCACTAATTGTTACATTTACAAGTTGAAAGAAAGCCCTATTGCCCTTACAACGACACATTGCAAGACATTGAAGGCATCATAAAACATCTGTGGGGTGGACACAGGGGTTGTAGCTCCTTTCATGCAGCCCAGGCCATATGGATCAATATGGACCAAAGCATTCCTAGCAAAAGGGAGGGGGGAAATGGAGAATGAGGGGGTGCAGGGGGGAGGAGAAAGGAGAAGGAGAAGGGAAAAGAGAAAAGGGAAGGGAAGAAAAGAGAGGAGGGAGGAAAGAAAGATGAAAGAAAAGGGTTGGGGGGAAGGAGGGGGAAAAGGGAGGGGGTGGGTGAGGGGGAAAAGAAAGGGAAGGAGGGGGAAAGGGGCAGAAAAAAGAAAAGGAATAGAGAGAGGATATCGAAGGTGAGGGAAAGAAGGGATACAGCAACGATAAAAATAAAACAAAGAAAGAAACAAGATGAGGGACTAGAGGTTGCCTCCACATGGAGTATAGGGCTCAGAAAGGACCCTCTGCAAACAGGGAGCCCCCCCATGATGTCCCAATATTGGGATGTTCCCAGTCCAAGACCAAATGTCAGTAGCCTGTGGGCTATATCATCAATCAGAGAAAGGGGTGCACCATAATGTGGGCATGAAATGTGCCCGTCAAACAAAAGAGATCCAAGGAGATTTGGGCCCCTTACCTGGTGTCCTCATACACAGTGCCTCTAGTGATGCCGCCAGCAAGGGAGGACAGTGTGTGGAGGAGGTTTTAAAAGCCCCCACGAATCCCGAGCAGTCTTATACATAACACTGTCATATTAGCAGCTAATAGTAGAGGGCAACAGATCCCTACATATATATAAAACCATATAGCATTAAAATGATAGACACCATTCTTTGGATAAATAAAGGCTGTTGTGTTTATTAAGGGGTGCCTTATTTGAACCAACAGAATACATTAAAATGACCTAAGTAACAAGCCTACCTATGGAAACATGATAAATAAATAAGCACCATAAACTGGGTCCCTTCTGCTTTAAGCAAAATGACCATTCCCACTAACTAAACTGTGACAGACATGTTTCAAAATGGGTGGGAGACAGGTTCTGCTGCAGTTTTATTCTACGGGAGGCATAGTAAGGACAGTTACTATGTACAAGTCCTCATACTCCCAATGGTGCAGCAGGAGCTGCCCAATTAGAAGTCAGAAACTCTGGCATTGATCAGATATCTACCTTAACATAAAACATAGGGTTGAATCCCTAACCCTCTGCCCCTCCCCCCTTAAAACACTATTACTATAGCAGTCCAGTGAGCCATCGCATGTGGCCCCTCATTAATATTAAAGTACCTTTCTAGAATCCGGCATTGCTGACCTTTTTCTAAGAAAACAAAATTCTTCTTGCCTAGCTGTTGTGCTGACCCATTAGCTTAAATAATTTTAAGTGACGTGAAACAAGTGTAGCAATGCCCCCGCCCTCCAGAGGCCTGATGGTGACCTCCAGAGTCAAGAGTAGCTGACATTCCTCCTCAAGGTGCAGGTTACTAGGCATGGTGGGTGTAGTGCAAGGTGGAATAATTGGGTGCCAGTCACTTTTGAAATGAACAAAAAGAGATTTATTGTCTCTTAATAGGAACTGGGGAAGAGAGGGTTAGGGCCAGGACACCCTTAGGCAAATGCAATGTGCAAACAGGCAGGCTCCACATACAAAAATAGAAATAGGCTGACAGCAATACAGAAGAAGGGCCTTTAACCACTTCCTTACTGGGCACTTAAACCCCCCTCCTGCCCAGACCAATTTTCAGGTTTCAGCGCTGTCACATTTTGAATGACAATTGCGCGGTCATGTGGCGTTGTACCCAAATAAAATTGATGTCCTTTTTTCCCCACAAATAGAGCTTTCTTTTGGTGGTACTTGATCACCTCTGCGTTTTTTATTTTTTGCGCTATAAACAAAACCAAGAGCGACAATTTTGAAAAAAGAACAATATTTTTTACTTTTTGCTCTAATAAATATCCCAAAATAAAAAATAAAAAAAAAATTATTCATTGGGTTTGGCCGATTTATATTCTTCTACATATTTTTGGTAAAAAAAAATCGCAATCGGCGTTTATTGATTTGTTTGCGCAAAAGTTATCGCGTCTACAAACTATGGGAATTGATTTATGGTGTTTTTATTATTATTATTTTTTTTACTAGTAATGGCGGCGATCTGCGATTTTTATTGGGACTTTGATATTGGGGCGGACATGTCGGATGTTTTTGACACTTTTTTGGGACCAATGACATTTATTCAGCGATCAGAAATTTAAATGTCCACTGATTACTGTATAAATGTCATTGGCAGTGAAGGGGTTAACCAGCAGGGGGCAGTGAAGGGGTTAACAATGTTCCCTGGGTGTGTTCTAACTGTGGGGGGGATGGGCTGGTCGGGACATAACAGATCTAACTGATCCCAGTGACAGGGATCAGTAGATCTGTTTGTCCCCTGTCACAGAACGGGGAACCGCCGTGTTTACATCGGCGGTTCCCCGTTCTACAGCTCTGTAAGGCGATCGCGGGTCAGGAGCGGACATCGAGTCCGCCCGACCCGCGGGCACGCCCACGCAGAGTGCGGCAGCCGTGTGCGCGCGCCACCGCCGCCGCCCAGAGCGCGCAGGGGGCGTGTGAAGGGGCAGACGTCCATGGACGTCCACCTGGATTTTCAGATCCACGCTGTAGACGTCTTTCGTCTATAGCGCGGATCTGTACAGGTTAAGCTGAATGCAGCATTCTGTATTTTCATAGTACCTGCTGTCTCCTATAGCAACACCTCACTTCAATACCCCACTGTAGATCTGCACACATGACTCACAGTATCCCACTGTAGATCTTCTCTCACATCTTACAGTATCCCACTGTAGATCACTCAAGCTTCACCCGTGCTATCCAGCTGGATCCCTGACTTGACTCACAGCTACCTGCTGTACTTATCTTCAAGGTGCACCCACGCCTCCTGCTGGGTTTCCGGATGAGACTACTAAAACTTTCCCACCTCTTCACCATCCCCGGCTAGTGAAAGGGCTGCTCTGGTACTTCTTCAGACCTCCATCCTCTCTACACCTGCCTCTGGTAACAGGAGTGGTTGTCCCTTTGTGGCAATTGCTTCTCCTTTACCTCTGGCACACGATCTGATTTTCCCCCAGGCAGAACCTCCTCAACTTGGTTAGGCCTCCGACTCAGTGCCTAACTTACTGCTGCTGCTTGGATTCATGCATAGGCCTCGGTCAGGCCTAGCAGCCAGGTGCTCTGGGATAGGCCTTAGGCTTCTGGCCTAGCAGCCCAGAGCCATCCGACACACGTCCACCCAGGCAGCCGCCCAGGTGGCTAAGAACCCTGATCACCTGACTCCTCCCAAATAAATAGACTATCCCTGCATGCCCTGGCCCCCTGCTGATTGGCTGAGACAACCTATCTATTCATAACCTGTGCTAACTGTAACCCATCATTCTAATGTCAGAGGCAGCAATGACACCTTGTGACAGAAGAAAGGACTACACCAGACTTAGGATTTGGGTAAAATCAGTAAGACAAAAGAGAAAGAAGGAGCCTCTGGGTGCAGACGTTAACTAAATGAATTAAATAAAAACCATAACATTTAGCAACTCACAAGGGAGTGAGCACGTCTGTGGGGGGACTACTGTCCCTGGCAAGTGGAGGATAGTGACCGTAGAGAAACCGCTGCTGGATTTGCAGGGTGGAGATAGCATTCAGACGGAAGCCGGGATCGTGACCGGCCGTGTCAACGCCAGCTGTCAATGCAGAGTCCGGAGTGTCGGATAACAGAGTCAGAGGGTTACTACGTCACAAACATACAACGCATTTCTGAGCGTGCAACCTGTGGTGGAAGGAACAGGCACGCTCTTTCATCAGGCATGTCCATACTGGTCCGTGCTTACCTTTTTATTGGCCGGCCATCAGGAGCGAGCGTCAGCGTGAACGCTGACTCCAGGTGCGCCCCAGTGGCCAATCATATAAGAACGCAATTAAAAACAATTGCATTATATGTTTGTGTATATACATGTCATGGTCCTGGTGGTGGAGTCTGTCTTGTGCAGGGAACAACCGCTCTTGTGCACCCCATTCAGAGACCCCTGGTAGAGCAGACAGGAAGTCCAAGAGTGTGGGATGGCACGAGGGCTGGAGGGTCACTGGTGATGGTGTGATGTTCCAGATGGTCGTGCAGATCAGAGGGGTGGTCGTTCACGCTGGGTCGGCAACGGGCAGGCTGAGCGGTACAGAAGGGTCAGGCAGAAGGGTGGTAAAGTCCAAGCAAGGTTCGTTATCAGGCGGGCAGCAAAAGTACAGGAGGAACAGACAATTGGATGGTCATGGAAAGCCGGGGTCGGTGCAGGCAGCAGATCAGCAGGTCAGGTCAGGCCGGGTCAACAGGAAACAGATAGTAGCACAGGAACGGCAGGTTGAGCTGAGGCTCACAGGTCACAGACGCTGAGCCTCCGGATGCCTTGCCGGGTGCCGCCCTTCCTGGCGCTTTCTTCTGAAAGCCTGGATTAATCGAGGTGCGTGGATGTTCCCTTCTGGCTCCCAGGAGTTTTCTTCAGGTCCATACCCTTTCCACTTTATCAGGTACTGGGTAGATCCTGCCCTCCTTCAACAGTCCAACTGACTTCTACCTCAAACTCCTCCTCTCCATTTACCAGAATTGGATCTGGTGGGCCTGTCCTTCGTCCTGGGAATGAGTCGGGACAACGGGTTTCAGTAGTGAAACATGGAAGACTGGGTGGATCCTTAAGGAAAGGGGAAGATCCAATTCGAATGCCACCCTGTTGATTTTCCTCCTTATAGGAACTGTCCCATGAATCTTGGGCCCAGTTTCTTTGAGGGGCAAGCAAGCATGAGGTTCTTGGTGGATAGCCAGACACGGTCACCCGGCTGGAGCTCCAACTCCCCCGCCTTCTTTTGTCAAAAGCTTCCTTGTTCAGTTCCTGGGTCCTGGATAGGGTCTCCTGCAGGATCTTACTGTTATTCTGAAGGAAGCTGGTGATATCCTGTGCTGCGGGAACAGGGCTTTTGGTGTTCAGCTCAGGCAGGAATGTGGGGTGGAAGGTGTTATTGTAAGCAAACTTGGCCAGTGGTAGCAGTACAACCCAATTATTTTGAGAGAATGACGAGAAGCAGCGCAGATACTGCTCTAAAGTCTGGTTTGTTCTCTCTGTCTGGCCATTAGTCTGCGGATGATAGGCAGAAGAGAATGCAAGCTCAATCTCCAATGCTGCACACAGAGCCTTCCAGAATCTCGACGTGAATTGGACCCCACGATCGGATACAATGTTGTTAGGTATTCCGTGGAGCTGGACTATTTCTTTAATGAAGGTGATGGCCGTCTCGGCTGCTGTAGGAGTCCCCTTCATAGGTAGGAAATGTGCCATCTTCATCATACGGTCCACGACCACAAAGATGGTAGAATATCCTTTGGACGGGGGCAATTCCACAATAAAGTCCATAGCCAGTTGCTACCATGGGCTCTCGGGTACCAGAAGAGGGTTCAGGAGGCCCCAGGCTTTGGCCTTACCTGTTTTATTCGGAGAAAAAATGGGGCAGGCACTGACATACCTCTTGCAGTCTTCTGTGGCATTTGACCACCAGAAGGATCGGGAGAGAAGCTCAGCTGTTTTCCGTGAGCCAAAATGTCCGGCCAATTTATGGTCGTGGCAGAGTCCTAGAATCCTTAGATGGAGGCTTACCGGAACAATCATTCTATGCCCGAAACACCAGAGGCCGTCCTTGACGGTCAGTCTGGTGTCGCTGGAGTTAGTGGACCCGACCAGGTCCCTCCATATTTGGGACAGCACGTCCTCATTGGTCAGTAGGAAGTTCCTTGTTGACAGTATGGTGTCAGGCGGAGCGGCATTTCCTGGCTCAGAGAACATCCTGGAGAGAGCGTCAGGCTTGCCATTTTTTGATCCTGGCCGGTAGGTCAGGTGGAAGTGTAACATGGAGAAGAAGAGTGCCCAGTGGGCCTGCTGGGGTTTTTAGTCTCTTGGCCGTTCTGAGATACTCCAGGTTCTTGTGGTCCGTGTAAATAAGAATAGGGTGTGTGGCTCGTTCGAGCAGTACCGCCATTCCTCCAGAGCCGACTTAATGGCCAGCAGTTCCCTGTCCCCCGCGTCGTAGTTCCTTTCTGGTGCCGTCAGCTTGCGGGAGAAGAAGGTTACTGTGTGGAGCAGGGCCTTGGTGCCTTGACGCTGGGAGAGGATAGCCCCTACTGCGGTTTCCGAAGCGTCCACTTCAAGGATGGATGGTAAAGCCGGGTCTGGGTGCTTCAGGATGGGAGCGGAGGTGAACAAGGACTTGAGTCTCTGAAAGGCGGTTTGGGCTTCGAGGGACCAACGAACCGGACGTTCTGTTTGGTTAGCTGCGTAATAGGTTCCACGATGGCTGACAAGCCTTGAAAGAACTTTCTATAAAAGTTTGCGAAGCCCACAAACCTCTGAACTCCTTTTCTGTCTGTCGGTGCAGGCTACTCCAGAATAGTGGAGACTTTTTGAGGATTTATGTGGATGCCCGTAACTGAGATGATCAGTCCCAGAAAGTGCATGCTGGATTGTTCGAAGGAACACTTTTCCGCTTTCGTGTACAGGCCATGTTGCCGGAGCCGACACAGAACTTTGGTGACACGGGTACGGTGCTCTTCGAGGGAAGAGGAGAAAATGAAAATGTCATCCAAATAGATGATCACGAAGAGGTCAAGAAAGTCCCGGAATACGTTGTTTACGAAGTGCTGGAAAGTCGCGGGGGCGTTGCAAAGACCAAAGGGCATCACCAGGTATTCATAATGACCAAAGCGCGTACGGAATGCTGTCTTCCATTCGTCTCCTTCCCTGATACTAATGAGGTTATATGTTCCCCGCAAGTCAAGCTTAGTAAAGATGGTTGCCGCCCCTAGCCTCTGAAACAACTCCGGAACCAAGGGTAGAGGGTACCGGTTCTTGATAGTTACCCAGTTGAGTTCCCGGTAATCTATGCACGGCCTGAGTGAGTGAGTGATCCTTCTTCTCCACGAAGAAGATGCCAGCCCCAGCAGGAGACGTAGAGGGTTGGATGAAACCTTTCATCAAGGTAGGCCTTGAGGGCTGCTAACTCGGGCTCAGAGAGGGGATAAATCCTTCCAAAAGGCACTTCGGCCCCAGGCAAAAGTTTAATGGGGCAGTCGTAGGGTCTATGCGGAGGTAATTTGTCAACTCCTTTTTTACTGAAGACATCCAGGAATGAATGGTAGGCCGGTGGAAGGAGGGAACGGATGTCAGGTTCCTGGTCAGAGTCTAGAAAGAGTAGTGAGGGAACTGCTTCTCCTCTGGGGGTTAGGCAATGCTGTTGGCAGTAGGGTGACTGCAATTGGACGATCCCAGCGGACCAATAAATGCTGGGGTTGTGTGCCCGGAACCATGGTAGGCCCAAAATAATGGGAAAGAGGGGAGAGGCAATGGCAATGGCATCTAGCCGTAAGAGTTCTTGATGTCCTTCCCGTGTAGAGGACGGAAGAGGGACAGTCTCATGGGTGACGATTCCAGATTTAATACGAGACCCGTCTGCCAATCGGATCACCATCTTGTGGGACTTTGGTTGCAGTGGGATGCGATGCAGTGCTGCGAAGTCCTGATCTATAAAACAACTGCACGCTCCAAAATCAAGGATGGCTGGGACCGTGGTATTCCCTCCGCGAAGCTGTAATGAGAGGAGAAGAGTGAAGTGAGCAGTAGGACTGGGAGAGCTGGGCAGACCACACTGGGTAGCTGCGGAGCACTTACCACGTTTGGCGGGACACATTCTGACCACGTGGCCCTGTTCGCCACAATACAGGCACCGCTGCCTTTCTTCTGCGGTGAGGGAGGGGCGTAACAGCCCAATCTGCATAGGCTCTGAGGAGTCCAGTGGAGAGGAGGAGGAGGTCATTGGGCTGAGCGTAGGCGGGTTCGGGTAACTGGGGACCCGGGGAAGCATCCAGGTGGGGCGCGGCTGCCCTGATGATCTCTCGGCGTGGTGCTCTCTGAGGCGCCGGTCGATAGAAATTTTGATCAGGGCCTCCAAGGTCTGAGGCACCCCCACTCGTGCCAGCTCGTCCTTCAAGGATTCGGATAGTCCCTTGAGGAATTGGAAGCACAGAGCGGCACTACCCCAGGCTGTATCGGCGCTCCAGCGCCAGAAATCTGCAACATAGTCCTCCATTGGGCGACGACCCTGCTGAAGTGCGTGCAGGGCGGCCTCAGCCGTAGCAGCCTGGTGTGGGTCCTCGTAAAGTTGTGCCATAGCCTGAAGGAATGTGGTCGATGTGGCGACCTCCAGAGCATTTTGTTCCCAGAGTCTATGGACCTAGGCCTGTGGCTCGTTCTGCAGCAGAGAGATGATGAAGCCCACCTTAGTCGCTTCGAGGGAAAAGGTGCGTGGCTGGAGTCCGAAATAAAGTTCACACGCTGTCCGGAAGGCGCGGAACTTGCGTCGGTCCCCGGAAAACTTATCGGGCAGCGGGACCTTGGGCTCTGAGGGCAGGGCCATGATGGTGCGACCTGCAGCTGGAGCAGCCCCAGAGGCTGGGGCAGTTGATAGCGCCTGTACCCGTTCCTCCAAGTGGGTATAGCCCTCTTGCAAGTTCTTGACTGCTTGTGTAAGGCCCGCAAGGTGCGCACACAGGTTATCTATGACGGAGCGGGCTCCCTGCGCAGACTTGGTCATGGCTGTCCGTTACTGTCACGGCCCTGGTGGTGGAGTCTGTCTTGTGCAGGGAACAACCGCTCTTGCGCACCCGATTCAGGGACCCCTGGTAGAGCAGACAGGAAGTCCAAGAGTGCAGGATAGCACGAGGGCTGGAGGGTCACTGGTGATGGTGTGATGTTCCAGATGGTCGTGCAAATCAGAGGGGTGGTCGTTCAGGCTGGGTCGGCAACAGGCAGGCTAAGCGGTACAGAAGGGTCAGGCAGAAGGGTGGTCAAGTCCAAGCAAGGTTCGTTATCAGGCGGGCAGCAGAAGTACAGGAGGAACAGACAATCGCATGGTCGTGGAAAGCCGGGTCGGTGCAGGCAGCAGATCAGCAGGTCGGGTCAGGCCGGGTCAACAGGAAACAGATAGTAGCACAGGAACGGCAGGTTGAGCTGAGGCTCACAGGTCACAGACGCTGTCGAATGGACAGCACTTGTTGCTGGGTCCAGCTGATTCAAATAGCGCCGTTTGGCGCTGTTTCCAGAGCGTGCGCGCACGCAGATGCACGAATGCGAACGCACACCACTGGGGAAACTCCCACAGAGCACCCAGATTGGGTGTTTTCCTAACAATACACAGGGAATGAAATTAAAAATATTGAAAGATAATCAGGCGTTAAATGAGCTGATGAATAAATAGATATACATGATTGGATGTGCTTATAATGGCATATGATTAAGAAGGCATATACTAGTAAAATAATTTTCATGACTAGGTGTAAATATAGAATAGCATATGAACACTACTAATAAATTGGGGAAAAATGGAGTAAACTGTACATATGACATAATAGTGCTGAATAATAAATATGTATACACCACTAGTATATATGAGGGTGTCTGTTACATTCTAATTTAAAACCCAAGTCTATTTTCTATCCGGCCAATGCCAAGGGACCACATTTAGAATCCTTTTATAGTGTCGTATATGCTGATTTGCTCCAATTATGTCAATCCACCACATGTACACATCACTATGAAAACAACCTCTCCCCCGCAGAAATCAGATTTTTGGATACACTCATGAAAAATACTGAAATTGTTATCAAACCTGCCCATAAGGGGGAGGGATAGTGGTACTAGAGAGGGAGAAATATACAGAGGAAGCTCATAGGCTCCTATCAGATAGTGCTATATATACTAGACTTCGTAGTAACCCACCAAAACCATTCCTTGGAATTAGATGGCTTGGTTAAGGCAGGCCTTTCAGATGGTATTGCCTCAAAATCGGAAGCTGCGTTCCTGTGAAAAGATTTTTAGAAAATACCATATTTCTACCATTTGCCCAAGGTCAATAAACATCCCACGTCTCCCCCTGGCAGACCTATAGTTGCTGACATGGAGAGTGTGACCTCTGGACTTACATAGATGTGTTTCTCCAACCGCTAGTACATCAACTTCAGTCCTATATTAGAGATGAAACACATCTTTTACATTTAGTCTCTTCCTATGTATGGGAACACAGCTATATGTGGCTCTCGTTGGATGTGAACTCTTTGTACACTTCCATTCCCCACAAATTTGTACTCAGGGCAGTAGAATTCTTTCTCACCCAGGATCCCCTCATTAATCCAAGACAGGCCTCCTTCATCTTAGATGCCACCAAGTTTTGCCTATCCCATAACTATTTTAGTTTTGAGGATGATTTCTACCTGCAGTTGCGGGGTACAGCCATGGGGGCCAATTTTGCCACATCCTATGCCAATTTGGTTATGGGGTATTGGGAAACCAATTATATATGGCAGACAATATTATCGTTATTTGGGATGGTCCCCCTGACTATATCTGCCTATTTGTATATTATTGTAACAACAATCCATACAGTCTCTCTTTCACCTCAGTAATGGATCCCAATAACCTGGCCTTTCTGGACCTTGAACTTAGACATGATAAAGGTAGAATTTGTGTGAAGAACTATACCAAACCTACTGCTGGTAATTCCTTTTTACACTTTAACAGCTGTCATCCTAAATGGATTAGAAACATCCCAAAGTGGCAGTTCTGTTGATTACGGCAGAACTGCACACTGGATGCAGATTACGCTACACAAAGTAATCTTCTCAAGGGAAAGTTTCTGGATAAACAATACCCGGTTTCCCTTATTGACCAAGCCTGTGAGTTCTATCGGAGTGGTAAGCCACCCAAAATCAAAACTAGTGGTGATGACCAATCTTTTTAGATTTGTCACTACGTTTCATTCACAGTACAAGAAAATGGAGAGAATCCTCTCTAGACATTGGGACATACAGTTGCAAGAAAAAGTATGTGAACCCTTTGGAATGATATGGATTTCTGCACAAATTGGTCATAAAATGTGATATGATCTTCATCTAAGTCACAACAATAGACAATCACAGTCTGCTTAAACTAATAACACACAAAGAATTAGATGTTACCATGTTTTTATTGAACACACCATGTAAACATTGACAGTGCAGGTGGAAAAAGTATGTGAACTCCTAGACTAATGACATCTCCAAGAGCTAACTGGAGTGAGGTGTCAGCCAACTGGAGTCCAATCAATGAGATGAGATTGGAGGTGTTGGTTACAGCTGCCCTGCCCTATAAAAAACACACACCAGTTCTGGGTTTGCTTTTCACAAGAAGCATTGCCTGATGTGAATGATGCCTCGCACAAAAGAGCTCTCAGAAGACCTATGATTAAGAATTGTTGACTTGCATAAAGCTGGAAAGGGTTATAAAAGTATCTCCAAAAGCCTTGCTGTTCATCAATCCACGGTAAGACAAATTGTCTATAAATGGAGAAAGTTCAGCACTGCTGCTACTCTCCCTAGGAGTGGCCGTCCTGTAAAGATGACTGCAAGAGCACAGCGCAGACTGCTCAATGAGGTGAAGTAGAATCCTAGGGTGTCAGCTAAAGACTTACAAAAGTCTCTGGCCTATGCTAACATCCCTGTTAGCGAATCTACGATACGTAAAACTCTAAACAAGAATGGATTTCATGGGAGGATACCACAGAGGAAGCCACTGCTGTCCAAAAAAAACATTGCTACACGTTTACAGTTTGCACAAGAGCACCTGGATGTTCCACAGCAGTACTGGCAAAATATTCTGTGGACAGATGAACCCAAAGTTGAGTTGTTTGGAAGAAACACACAACACTATGTGTGGAGAAAAAGAGGCACAGCACACCAACATCAAAAGCTCATCCCAATTGTGAAGTATGGTGGTGGGGGCATCATGGTTTGGGGCTGCTTTGCTGCGTCAGGGCCTGGACGGATTGCTATCATCGAAGGAAAAATGAATTCCCAAGTTTATCAAGACATTTTGCAGGAGAACTTAAGGCCATCTGTCCAGCAGCTGAAGTTCAACAGAAGATGGGTGTTGCAACAGGACAACGACCCAAAGCATAGAAGTAAATCAACAACAGAATGGCTTAAACAGAATAAAATACGCCTTCTGGAGTGGCCCAGTCAGAGTCCTGACCTCAACCCGATTGAGATGCTGTGGCATGACCTCAAGAAAGCGATTCACACCAGACATCCCAAGAATATTGCTGAACTGAAACAATTCTGTAAAGAAGAATGGTCAAGAATTACTCCTGACCGTTGTGCACGTCTGATCTGCAACTACAGGAAACGTTTGGTTGAAGTTATTGCTGCCAAAGGAGGTTCAACCAGTTATTAAATCCAAGGGTTCACGTACTTTTTCCACCTGCACTGTGAATATTTACATGGTGTGTTCAATAAAAACATGGTGACATTTAATTATTTGTGTGTTATCAGTTTAAGTAGACTGTGATTGTCTATTGTTGTGACTTAGATGAAGATCAGATCACATTTTATGACCAATTTGTGCAGAAATCCATATTATTGCAAAGGGTTCACATACTTTTTCTTGCAACTGTATTACATCCAGATCCCCAACTGGGGTCTATTCTACCTAACCGTCCTAGGGTTATGTATAGAACAGCATCAAACCTCAAAAATAAAATTGCCTCCAGCAAAATCAAACCCTCGCATCCAGGCCCTAACCCCCTGGTTCTTATACCTCTGGTAGGCATGTACCAGTGCCGGAAGGCACTGCGCAAAACCTGCCAGTTTGTTAAACACGGACGAAAATATTTTTGCTATAGGGGCAAGACATATCAGTTAGACAGTTTTTTCATCTGTTCCTCGGATTACGTAGTCTATGCCCTTACTTGCCCGTGTGGTCTGATCTATGTTGGACGAACCATTCACCCTTTGCGACAACGATTTGGCTGACATAGAAGATTAGAAGAGGAGGGTAAAGACATTCATAGTGTCCCTCGTCACTTTGCTGAATTTCATAATCAATCCACTGATGGTTTAGAAGTCTGGGTGATCAAACGAATCTCGAAATCTCTCTCTGAGGCAGAACGTTTTAGTAAACTTTGCTCCAGAGAGACTTTTTGGATTTATAGTCTTCACGTTCTTTCACCCGGAGGCCCCAACGAGGGAATTGAGATAGCCACTGTATTATAGTACCTTTTCATACTACTTGATGAAATGTAACCCATTTCTCTTGATTTTAAGTCCTGGAGGATCTCTGTTCCCCTCTGTGTATTTTTTTCCGTGGGGGTGGCGGGTCACCATACAGTGAGTATGCTAATGAGTACAGTTGTTACACTACATACTCCATCTCATTAACTCCCATCACCACATTTTTTTCATACTATATATCTGTATATATCCCCCGTATGCTTGTATGGTATGCACAATGAGTGCAATTTTTATTGATACCTCTATCATCATATTATTATGTTTCATTGCCCCTTCCTCTCCCCCCCCACCTTCCTCCCTCCGTTCCCCCCTTTCCCTCTCTATGTACATCATCATGATCATCATTATTAGTAACAGACACCCTCTTATATATTAGTGGTGTATACATATTTATTATTCAGTACTATTATGTGATATGTACAGTTTACTCCATTTTTCCCCAATTTATTAATAGTGTTCATATGCTATTTTATATTTACACCTAGTCATGTAGATTATTTTACCAGTATATGCCTTCTTAATCATATGCCATTATAATCACATCCAATCATGTATATCTATTTATTCATCAGCTCATTTTTACGCCTGATTATGTTTCAACATTTTTAATTTCATTCCCAGTGTATATACACATACATATAATGCAATTGTTTTTAATGGAGTCCTTATATGATCGGCCACTGGGGGCGCACCTAGAGTCAGCGTCACGCTGATGCTCGCTCCTGATGGCTGACCAATAAAAAGGTAAGCACGGACCAGTATGGACATGCCTGATGAAAGAGGGCACCTGTTCCTTCCACCACAGGCCGCATGCTCAGAAACGCGTCGCATATTTGTGATGTAGTAACCCTCCAACTCTGTTATCCGACACTCCGGACTCTGCATTGACGGGTGGCGTTGACACGACCGGTCACGATCCCAGCTCTCCTCTGAATTTTAACTCCACCCTGCGGATCCAGCGGCGGCTGCTCTACGGTCACTATCCTCCACTTGCCAGGGACAGTAGTCCCCCCACAGACGTACTTGGTTTTATCCTCTCCCATGTGAGTTTTTATTCAATACATTTAGTTAAAGTCTGCACCCAGAGGTTCCTTCTTTCTCTTTTGTCTTTCTGCAGCATTGGAATTGGCTTCCTTCCTTAGGAGTGCTGCCCTGCATGTGGACATTCTAAACGCACACTTATAGCTTATTTGGACTATATGGACAATACAGGTCCTAGGTGTAATCCTAGACTCCCAATTAACCTTTCAGCCCCACATACAATCGCTTTCCAAAATTTGCCACCTCAACCTCCGCAACATCTCCAAGATACGCCCCTTCTTAACCGATGACGCCACAAAGCTACTAATCCACTCCCTGGTTATTTCTCGCCTCGACTACTGCAACTCCCTCCTCACTGGCTTACCTCTAAATAGGCTATCCCCACTTCAGTCCATTATGAACGCTGCCGCCAGGCTCATCCACCTTAAAAACCGCTCGGCATCTGCTACACCCCTATGTCAATCCCTACATTGGCTGCCACTCAACCAACGTATTAAATTCAAGATCCTAACAATAACTTATAAATCAATTAACAACCTGGCCCCCAGCTGCATCACTAACCTGGTCTCAAAATACCAACCAAATCGATCTCTTCGCTCCTCCCAAGACCTCCTGCTCTCTAGCTCCCTTGTCACCTCATCCCATGCTCGCCTCCAGGACTTCTCCAGAGCCTCTCCCATCCTCTGGAATCCTCTACCCCAATCTGTCTGACTTTCTCCTAGTTTGTCCACCTTCAGACGATCCCTGAAAACCTATCTCTTCAGAGAAGCCTATCTGGCTCCCACCTAACAACTGTACATTTATCTTCTCTATTAGCACATCCCCCACAGTTATTACCTCTTGTATCTCTTGACCTTCCCTTTTAGATTGTAAGCTCTAACGAGCAGGGCCCTCTAATTCCTACTGTATTTAAGTGTATTGTATTTGTACTGTCTACCCTCAAGTTGTAAAGCGCTGCGTAAATTGTTGGCGCTATATAAATCCTGTATAATAATAATAATAATACAGGACTCAGTGCTTGGCCTTGCGCCTATCACTTGTTTGAGGGTAAAATCAGTGGATCCCCTGCCAATTAGCCAGGCTAGTTACCACCTAACCCAACTAAATTTGTTAGCAGCCCTGTTTAGGAACAGGGTGCTACACAAGGATCCAGATAAGAAAATTATGCAAAACATCCAAGTCCTTGTGCTCATGCTTTCATGTCAGATAAAAAGGTTTGCATTACAACCAGGCACCTAGCACTTTCAGAAGGAGTGAGTAGCAAAAGAATACATAAAAAAGAAACATTTGAGATCTTTCTCTCTCTCTCTATATCACATACATTTTAAAATTGTCTTGGTCAGAAGACAACAGAAAGTAATTAAATGTTTGATGTTATTAAAAGGATAATTATCCATGACATTACATATTAGAAATTCAAAAGATGTTTCTTGCTTTTTACCGTGTGATTCTTTAGTTCTTAAAAGATTTATGAATTCATGTGCATAATAAAGTTCTGTTTTTTATGTGTGTCAATAAATATTTGGAAAAAATAGACTGTCCATACATAAATTATAGTTGTATGATATGTGAGAATGGAGAAGAGGAAGTCATCCAGGGTACTGAGCAGTAACAGAATATAAAGGAGACAATTATCAATGCCATCACTGGCAATCATTATGCCAAGCTGCAGATAAGCATGGCTGCCAAATTGGGACAAAGTTTAGTTAAAGGAATTTGAATGAGTCCTTCACACTGATTGCAGTAATTGGCAGTGGAGAGCATAGTACCAGCCTTCTGAATGTCCCCACAGGCAGGTTTTGTAGCTGGAAGCTGAAAGAACAGAATGTGCTGGGCAAAATCATTTAATTGATCATTTGTAGTTTACAGATGAACTCTTCGGAATAAATAACATCTTTGAGCTCTCTTGCTGCTGAGAAACCTTTTTGGGTGCCATTGCCCTGTATAGATTATTAATTATATTATGTATACTTATTAGTCATATTTTATTTCCTTTCACTTTCTGATTGCCTTCATATCTCTGCTTATTTTAGAATCATACTCAATATATGTTCCATTGGGCTCTCCTAAACACTATTAAGTAGAGGCAAAATGTGTTGTATAGAGGTGGAAATAGTGACAACCACTGCAATAGGAAGGGTGAGGACCTCTGTTAAGATGCTAATGCTGTCAGTGTCTTCATTAGGAGATTTCTCCTCACTGCCATGATGATGTAAAAATATATTTGTGCTAGATCCATTCTGATTAAAGTATAGTCTTATTTCCCTTATGTCTGTGAAGGTTCTCATTTATCCAGGTCATGGTATAGCTAGCAATAGTTAGCTACATTCAACTGGACTTGTTCTTTAATGTTGAAGACACTTTGTAGCTTCTCCAAACCACTTATTCAGCTCCAATGAGTGTAACATGGATACTCCAACATCTACTGTAGAACCAGTGCCAGGCTGCACCCCCCCTTCGATGTTTCACAGAAGTTGTAATTTCTTGTTCAGGTCAACTTACATCGATTGATAACGATCGATATGGTACTGGACCTATTTACTCTTGGAAGTGTCTGTATTCCCTTTATTCTGATATGAAATTAGTCTTACCTAGATCGTGTTTATATAAAAATGTAGTAGTACCGTCACTCCTCTTTAGAGGATTACTTCTGTGACTGTCGTAATCGTAGAATTGTCTCCAGGAGTGGGAAGGATAACGTCACCAACAGTGATAAAGGTGGAGATATGTTGTGTAAAACGGAGATGAATTATCACAAATCCTCTCGGGTTACCTTGTATATAACTCATACTAAGATTTTATTCGTCT